>WSFP011429513.1:0-21819 GCA_009831015.1 Picea engelmannii | reverse complement strand
TCTAGACCAAAGGAGGATGAGGGGGAGGGAGACAAAATGAGAAAGGTCTGTTGCTGGCTGAGGTTCCGAGGAGCCATTCTCCCGTATGTTTGATACCAGGTCAAACCCCTTTTTGGCTTTCCACGCAACCTCGACATAACTTGGAGGGGGAGGTGGAGGAAGACGACCTTCAAATATGAAATCAAGAGCTAAGAGGGAGAGTTGGGTGAAGAAATGAAACATATGAAATGCACAACATAGGCTATGGATTTTGGAAGGCAATGGAGGAACAAAAGCTCTGGTTCAGTGTAAAGAGGCCAGAGGAGGTGACAAGACAAGCTTCTCACATAATCCATTTCCATTATTGCGACAGGGGAAATGGCATGCTGAAGCACCATGAGCATGTACTCGCCAAAGAAAATGAGTAACAGAGTGTAAATGCGATGCATTATATCGCGGGGGTGACGACCATAGTGCGGGGCACATGGCCTTCCAAAGCCAACTGTTGACCCACCTCCCTCGTGTCCACTATCAGGCGGATGACACCCCATCCGAGGAAGAATAAAATAAATTTAATATCAATATCAATTTATATTTATTTATTTAAAGAAAAAATAAATATTTCTTACTTCATAAATTTTGTACAAAATTTTAAAATGTTATTTTTTTTCTAAATTAAGTGTTGGGAAAAGTATTATCTTCTTATATATCTAAAATTTTAATAACAAGTTGGTTTACAAAAATAACCTTACAATTGAAAATCTTAAAACATTTTTAACAAATAAAATGATATTTTTCATGCAAATTATTATTTTTTTTTTAACATTTTAAACAAATAAAATGACATTTTCATACAGATTTAAAAAGAAATTTAAACATTTTTAACAAATGAAATGATATTTTCATACAAATTTCAAAAATAATTAAAAAAATATATTCACATTACCATTACCCATTACCTTATGCTGCAATGTATTAAACTTTGAATTCACAACTTAAATAAAATATGTTGTCTTCATTGTGTATATATTCACATTACCATTACCTTATGCAATGTATGGTTAAGAACATGCGTTTCTTCTTAAGAAGTCACAAGTTCAAATCCAGAGGGGGTAGGGTATGTATACCTCCGTAGACTTTACCAGTCAAATCACTGGGCGAAGGAGGATCCCTTGTCCCACAAACAAAGGGATTTCATATACCAATTTGATGTGACTTGATCGTGACCTTAAAAAATAAATTATTATTATTATTAAACTTTAACTTAATAAAATTTAATAAAATATTAACTTAAAATTGTTATTCACTTAGTAATCATATACTCATGGTCCAAACAAATTAATTTTGGGTTCTCAATCTTATTAACCATATACTCATGGCCCAAACAAAATGTTAGTCTAGGGTCATCTCTTACATAATTTTATTTTATAATTTTGTATTAATAGGCATGTTAATTTCCTTCTTAATCATGTCTGATCAATGTTGACCACTTTTGCTTCTAACCACCTTCAAACATAACTTGTGCATCTAACTTTTTAGGTTTTTCTTGTATTTTAAGGAGGGAATTTGTTGCAAGGAGCACTCATTTACATCAGCGCGGTCTTCCAAGACAACCGCATCAGATATGAAGGGATACCCTAAGAGTTCGCAACGCGTCCCCTTTACAAATTTGCATAGACTAATTGCCTGGAAATGTAACAAGATCACACTAGGTCAGGGATAACTGCAACAGAAAGAGAATCACGAGAGATCAATGATGAAGCAAAACCTTCAATTTCCCGTCCATTTGTACAATCAAAGTTTAATGCAGTTAGAAAAGACTGAACTGACACAAGAAGTAATGATCGAGCAATAGCCCAACGTTGGCCATTCCTTTTTATTTTAAGAGAATGAAACGACTATGGAAAGACACACTTCATAAGAGCATACATGGACTGCTGTAGCTCATAAGAAAAACAATCATAGCTCAGAGTGTTCAAACATATAAGAAATTAATGAACCCACATAATTAATGAACATGAAATCGAAATAATGACAAACATAATTAAGCATTTAATGAGGATTTTAGGAAAAAATTATAGAGAGGTGAGATGTACAAAATTTTTGTGTATTGTTACTCATTGAAAATATAAAATTGTTTTTGAAAATATAAAATTGTAGATAACCATAGCTATACACTTTCATTAAGTATGGATAGGCTCTTTGTCTCCTTCATCCACCAAAATTCGAGTAGGTTGCCCTGCTTGAGATTTCATTTCTTCTACTATACTTCCTCGAGATTTCATTTCTTTTAGTATACTTCCTCAAGTTCTCTTGCATCTCCCTCCATTGCGCTCTTCACTACAACCCTCATTGTTTTAATGGGCTTCCTTTGTAAGACCAACCATCACAATTGTTAGTTTTCACTTCCATTTTGCTCAAAAAGACAAAAAGTGAAATAAAAAAAATATGTTTACTTACAAAATTTTCAATTGTATGTCAAATATACAATTCGGAGCACACCTCCCCATTTCAAGGCTTTTGGTTCCCAAAAGATGGACCATTAAGGAGGTGGTAGCACAAGGCCTCCATTTTCTTCCCCATATCCAACATTCCATTTCTCAAGAAGGTGGATTGTTTCCTCCTTATTTGCCTTGTTTTGTTGTTAGATAATCTATTCTCTATCTCTCTCTCTCTCTTGATGTGATTTGATGAGGTATGCCTTGTCACCCTTGACCAAGTGGTACTTGTTTTCTCTCTTATAAAAGGTAGCATCCCTATCATAGAGGTACAAGCTACCAAACATCACTCCACATGCGTCTAATGGTGCAACTTCACATTCTACTTAATCAACATAATTGGCACTGTTATCGCACAATTTGTAGATTGGGGAAAGCCCGACTCAAACCACAAAATGGTGACAACTAAGAGATCACCTACCCATTGTTACCTTATGCAGGTATTCCCGTCACTTTAGAGATGAAAGAATCACCTCAAGGGGGGAATCCCGGTGACCCTAGGGGAATAAGATGGAAAGTGAAGAGATGAAAGAGGGTGCCCCTATAGGTCAATATACTAAGTGTGGAAAGGATTTGGAAAGAGTCTTGATAGTAGCCAATGGTTTCCAAGAGGTATGAGTGCCTGCAAAGGATGATTATACCTGCTTGAGACACAAGAAAAAACAAGTATGCATGTAATATGTTAGGTGGACTATCAAGTTAAGCTTGATGTCCCTATTTGCAACAATAAACAATAATATATATCAACAACAAAAATATAGTAAGAGCTGCAAATGAAGATGCTAAAAGTCTAGTAAAATAAGCAAGAGGCAAGCTAGCAAATACTAGTTCAACTCAAAAATGAAAGATAAAGACTCTAGCATGGAATAAGACTGAAAGAAAAGTATTGCAAAGATGTACTCTGCAACCTTATGGATGTAGCACCTAAGTTTGTACAACCAAGAAATTAACCATCAAAACTTGCCAACAATCCACCCAAAAAGTGCGCTATCCTTAGTAGATTATAGGGGGAAACTTTTAGCAATTTTAGACGGTTGAGTAGTGAGTTATTAATGAAAATGTGTTAGGGTTTATACAACCCTAATGATTGTAGAATAAAAGTTATGATAGAAACAAGAAGAACTTAGCCAAAGGTGACGCCCAAGTGGCTCAACCAAGCATATAAAACATATAATTGTTTTCAATTTAGACAACCTCAAAATCTTGAGTTTTCATGTTAACCAATGCAAGATTTTATTTCTCCAATGCAATTATTTCTAGTGCCTTTAGCTATTGGGTTATGGAGTCAAATAAATGAAGAGATAACAAGTGCTATCTCCTTGGGGGTGTAAACCCTTTTACTCCCCAAGGGAAACAATTGCTAACTAGAAGATACTGGGAGGGTGTAAATCCTTTTACTTCTCCCAGTAAAACCTTGTGCAACAAATTAATTCTAGAAAAAAATGATAGATAATGGTGGGGTTGTAAATCCTTATACTCCCCAAGAAATATAGAAAATCAATCTTGTAACTAAGCAAATGAATCATCCACAAGATAAATCCTTACGTAGTCCAAGAAATGACAAGATAAACCTCCTCTTACCAAGATAAATCCACCACAAATACAATAGAAAATCTCCAAGAGAGGTAGCACACTACTTCTTCCACCGATAGTATAAAGAAACCAAGATAAGAGCACAAGAGATAAGATGTTTCCCAAAGAGGGCACAAATTTCAGCTAGAGAGGATTCTCACAATGGGAGAGATATGATTCAAATGAGATTCAAATGATCTCTATTTATACAAAATGTCTTAAACATAGTTTGTCCACATAAGTTAGGGTACGCGCAAAATAATGGGACAACAACCCTTATTTTTCCCCTTTACAAAGATACCATTATTTAATTCAGCTAAAATTTGAAATTGCACAAGGAAAACCCTAAAGAGATGACGTCAACCTCTTTTGAGGCCACATTTTGGCACTTAGGCTAAGTCGCTAGGCTTGGAGTTGGGTGCACTAGGCCTCCAAAGGCCATACGTCCTCAATCCTTTCCTTTTCCTCATGGCCCAAAGCCTCCTTCCTCCAAAACGTGCCATGTTTCCTCATCACCACTCAAAACCCTCTCAAGCATGACATCAAGCCCCTTAAGGTGATGTTTTTGGCCTCCAAAGAAAGTCGTTTGACTTGTGAGGGCATGGTGAGGTTATCCAAGGTGTCTTCTAGGCCTCCAAAGGAAAGTATTTTTCATTTGGTATGTGGGCTATGGTATCCAACATGTGGGATTGAAGTCCCATAGAATCCCAAGCTAGGCTTGTTCCTCCAAAATTGTCCACCAACTGGGTCTTGCAAAGACAAATGTATATTCCCTCCAAGGATATCAAGTCAAAGAATCATGATGAGTAAGTCAAATCAATAATAGAGCCATTCAAGCAAGTACATCCAAACCACCTCATGAAAATAAACTAATGCTCATAGACCCTATGCAATTTACCAAGTTTGAGTATGGGAGGGTTGACAAAATGACCTATTGGGTGATTAGTCCCTCAAGTTCAGGGGTGTTTCCCAAGGGGACCTCCTTCTAAGTCACGTGGGTGAGGTGTCATGGATGAAGGGAAATTTTTTTGGGCATGGGGTTCGTGACATACAAGGGGATGTTGTGTCTTACTTATGGGTGCCTTTGTAAAGGGTGTGCTGCACCTTTGTTTTCAATGCATCCTTTTTCCAAAACCTTGGGTACTCCCTATTGATGAATCGATTATCTTGGGGGGAAGTACGACAAGGCCACTTGAAGCTACAGGTACACATAGTGTCATATGCAAGGAAAGAAAGGGACACAACATGAGTGTACACACCTCAACAAGTGGGGACATTTATATAATGTTAATTTTCTTTTGCAGGTCTTTGATTTTTTAGGAGAAGATTTTCATTGATCTCAAGACCTCTTTGGGAGAGAATCTAGAAGGTTCATAATCAATATTTTATCTTTTTCCAGCCACAAGCCTCTGGGCCTTCAACCCCTTCTTCTCATGAAGTGAGGGACAACCCCTTCTTGGGTCAGTACACTCGAAAAATCCAAAAGGTGAGGAGATGAGGGGATGAAGTGTGGAAAGTGGCAAGTATGGTCGGGAATGGTACAATGAATCATCAAAAGGACCTCCTAGTAACATACCTATCCCTAAGGGTGACCCACTTACTAGGGAACAATGTCAACCGCCAAGGTGAAACAAGGAAAAGAGCATAATGTCCAAGCAAATGTCACATAATAAAAAGCAGTAATAGATGTAACAAACTCAAATGCCTCAAATATTGAAATGACACTCACCATAATACCTAACTTGTACCTCAGGGAGAAAGATCCAATGTCTTCCAGAGGCCAGTTGATGTGGTGGATACCGTCATGATTAACCTGGAGCTATGGTGGTGAGGTGGGTCTCCATCTTTGAAGTGGACATTGCTGTTCAAACTGTCTCTTGGTACTCCATGTATGCAAACTAAGGTCCTTGAGACATCATATACTTAGTTATCCCACAAAATGGGGATAACATCTGGCTCCTACTTGGGAACATGTGATCATCGTAGAGTGCATGAGAACCACAACATCTCCTAGTAGAACCGTGCCTACACTGAAACAAAAAACTATAAAATCTAGAGTGGTTGTTGGCACAGGGGCAGACCCAGGGGTCAACTCTTCAACAACGCACCAAAAAAACCCTAACTACCAACCCTTTCGACAACACCTGCGAAGCAGATGAAGTCTCACACGAGGTAGAGGTAGGGGGGGTTGCATGAATCATGTGTCTACAACCAAGATGGGACATAGATATGTGATTACAATACTTAACAGAGCACTTAAACAACAATATGCATTAGTTTCTTGAATCTCATTCACATCGCAGATCAAACCCTTATTACAGATCAATGCAGTAACCATAAAGATCAAGTACTTCCATTCACTTAGCACATAACATCAGCTTGGATCTAGCATTCATTTATATTTAATACCATCAAGCACTAAGCAATGAGATCAGATGCATTCATCATACATTATAACAACAACACTAACTATATAAACACAAAAATAACATCGCACAAAACATATCAAGACACATGATATACGTGGTTCACCCTAGTGTGGGGCTATGTCCACCGACTTCTTCTTCTTCTTTATTAGTCTTCGATATTCTTACATTCATCTGCTTCTGTGCACAAATCCACAGAGCCAAACTCCACAGAGGATAGGAGATCTGCGCGTTGTGCACCAGATACTCCTTCCCAAAATCAGGTCAAGGCACATAGCCAACTCCTTACTAGCACAGAGCCTTACTAACATATCATGCACATAACCAATTATCCAAATCTCTTACATTGCTTGCACTAAGCTTCTACTACTTTCTACATTACATTCCTTCCTATATATACTTTTACAAAAGGCCTAAACATGGGTAAACCCATGGGCCGACATCCCATAACCCATTACATAAACCATAGTAAACTCTTTGATCGGTCCACAAGCCCGCAAAACAAGCGATATCCCATGATCTCGGTTCCGCCTGGGTGCTCCATCTTCGACCAGCCTGTCGAAGTCCCAAAAGTTGTCAAACACGACCATTGTTTCCTCAAAACTTGGTCAAGGGTCAACATGCCCCCAACACTCACATGTGACTCGTCCTAAGTCACTTAGATCTGGGCAACGCTCCTTAAAAGGCCTCGAGCTTAGCTCGAGCTGCCTCGACTTGCTACTTCGCCAGAGCATCCTGCTCGATGAACTTCTGAATCACTTGCTCTATAATCCAGGAGCTGTTCCATTGTCGCAACCACTTGGTCTAGAAGCGAGCCTTGTCCTTCAATCTCTTCAAAAATCGTGCAGGTTTCGTCCTGCACCGACTGTAATCTCTGTGTAACCTCCATGACTTTTCTCTGGATGGAAATAATCTGCCACTGGACCGCACGTTGCTCCTGTGATCTCTTCATTTTCTCAACTGCAGTGAGTGACTTCATCTGCGCTTTCACGGTGGATGCCTGCTGTTGCGCCTCCTGGAGCTGTGCTTCCAGTTTCCTCAGCTCTGGATCTTCTGCAAGGCGTTCATTGGTATGCGCACTACGATTACTTAATTTCTTACATTCCACTGCAAGTGCCCTGTCCTTCCAACTACACTCCTAGCGACTTCCTCCCTCTGATCGCACACTTATTGTGGAGTGCTTGACACTGCTTGAAGTTCTAACTCTGTTACTCTCGCTTGAAGTTGCTGAATGGCCTCAACGAGCTTCCCCACTTGAATCTTGGATGACTCTTCTTCCTCCTGTGCCAAGCCCGACATAGAGTGAAGTGCTTTAGTCACTGCCTCTTTGATCGTAGTATGCTCTGCAAGCAATTGGTATTTTTCTTTCTGTTCCTTTTCATTTTCCTCCTCGAACATCGCCCGAATTTCATCTTTCTCCTTCTGTGCAACTCGAAGTTGCTCTAATACCTCCTCCTTTTCTTGTTTCAAGGATTCTGTAGCCTGTTCCTTTTCTTCTTGGGCTTGCTGAAGTCGAGCCTCTGTTGCATCTGCTAATCTTCGTAATTGGGCAAGCTCATCCCCCAATTCTGCAATTTTCGACGAAGAAGGCGTAGTAGGTACTGCTTGGCTCGAATGGATGGCTTGCTGTATCTCCTTCAGCTCCTTCTTGATTCTTTCATACAATGTTTCCTACTTCGCACCATGTCTCTGGAATATATCCTCTGAAGCATCTTCCACAACTGCGATGATTAGATCGACGTCATCCTCTGTGAGTGTGGACTTCATCTTGGGCTTACTGGCACACGCCTTCTTTCTTGATGATGGTTTATGCGGAGAAACCTTCTGGTTCTTCGATGTTTCAACCTCAGTAGGGGGATCCTTCAATGGTGTAACTTTGCCTTTGTATTGATTTTCTCCTTCTTCCCCTCCTTCTTCTTGGTTCACTTCGTCTCCTCCTCCTCTTGCGGGTGATTCATGCCTACTTTCCTTTGAGGCACTATCCTGCTCATCAATTTCTATGTTCTGCACTTCCTCCTTTTTCTTCTTTTTCTTCGTGCTAGTTTGTCCATCATGTTTGACCCGGGTGACCAAGTGACTTCCAATGATGTCGGGGTCGGAGAGTTTTGCATCCTCAACTAGTACAAGGAACTCTACTGGCCATTCTTTGGTGATCTCTTCCATATCTTCATCGGTCATCTTATAATAGGACTGCAATTTCTCCTTACTCTCATCCTTGTGTATAGTGATGTAGATAAAGTGCTGATCTGCATGGAACTTTGCTAGCGGTTTTTACTGGTGCAATGTATTCGGGTTCATGTGTGGAAATGCCTCAATAGCACGCTTCAATTGCTGGTAGTAAGCATAGAAGAAAATGCTTGACTGCCACTACTTCGACATATCATTTATATTCCACAAGGTGGAGAACCTTGCGGCCAATGACTCCGATGGATCAACTTCTGGAAATGTCTCTCCTTCCGGCATCTGCTAAGTGACAAATGTGATTAGTACCACTAACCAGTTGAAATGGAATTCATAGCCCTGATCCTGTGCTTCGCGGTAGTCCTTCTCCAGCTCGTTAACGAGGTAACTCACCCAGTTCATTTGCATCCCTTCCACGCACTTTCCTGCGAGGTCTACTATGAATCCATTGACCTGCATGGGGCGGTTATTTCTGACGAGCTTGCCAACTATAAGATGACAAGCTAGGCACACTGCGCCATCCTGGATGGAGGCTACCTTGTAGCCTCACTTTCCCTTCTCTACATCGCCATAATCCTCCTTTATGCGTTGTTCTAGGGAGAGATCTGAAGTCTTCTCTAGGTAGAACTGCTGAGGGTCCGGTCCTTGCATGCTCAGTCCTTTGATGAGGTGGATCAGTGCCGGATCCACAGTGACGTGCTTGTTGAGCCATAGATATCCTCCGTGATAACACGATATGATGATTTTAACGCATGTGTTAACCTCCCGATGTCGGCCAAAGTGAGGGATATTTATCACGTTCAATATCGTTGATTGTGCGAGATCCTTAATCCATGACTCAGAGACTATGCACGGCTTCTTCCCAGTCTTCTTCATCAAATACCTATGTGGTGCGAGCATCGCATAGTTCTTCCTATCTTTGAGGTTAAAGTCATTGTTCTTCAGAGCTGGGATGTGTCCTAACTGGGGTCCAACTACGCGTATCCCCTTTAGGATGTACGCAGTGATTAGCGTGTACTAAAATTCACGTGGGATACTGTCGTGTTTAACCGTGCCAACCAAAGATGGTATATAATCTGGCAAGACCGACAGGATCTGCTTCGCATTAGCCAGATCATTGCGATGCTTGCTTTGCTTCTTAGTAGTACAACTGGAATGACGTCCAGTCAAGGGGGATTCTTGCAATCCTCCAGTCGACGATGCCTATATTCCTACAAACATAACTCTCTCAGCCATGAGATCCACGAGAATCTCCTCCACAGACTTCTCCAATGCGCTATTTTCTCCCGACATTCACACTTGAAATCAAATAGATTGGGTAGGAAAACAGACAAGTGATGTAATCAAATCGATGGTGAGTTCTAGAGATCACATTGCAATATGCACTCGATTCTCTGTTAGCTCGGATAATCACAAGTGGAAAAAAGTGGTCCAGACGCAGTGTATGATGGGTTAAATAAGGAAGCATCGTACTGGATTCCTCCATTGGGAAGGAATGCCTCAATCAATACGAATCAGTCCGTTATGGCGTGGTCCCAATGGTCCAATGACAGTATTTTCATAATAATTGCGTTTCTAGCCATTCCAGAGCGTTATTCTAATGGTCGGGGTGCCTGCAATGGTCATATTGCTTCACCGTGGCGAAGTCTCATTCTGTGTAGTTCTGCTATTCCGACGAGGTTCAACTTTTGTAGATATGCCTCCTACAAAGTCTTTTCTGGAGCCTCCTGTAGTTTTTCTAGCTTGAATTTCTTCTTACTGAGTTTCCTTGCCTTCTTTCCTGTGATCTCAGTCTCTGGATTCCTCTTTCCATTCTTATTCTTATCTTTTCGTAGCATAGTGACTTCACGCTACTGATGTTCTTTCAAAGGGTTCAAAGGTAATACCTCTTTTCTTACTAGGTCCTAGGTGAACATACTTTCTTCTTGCATGGATAATTCCTTCAAACCTTCTTGCGTTCTTTCAAATTTGACAACTAATTCTCTTGCCCTCTGTTGCTTCGACTTATCCTGTTGTTCTTCTATTAGTTGCTCTATTTTTTTGGTTATGAGGTCCCTTAGTTCTTGCTTTTTCTGTTTTGTGGCTTCCTCCTCTACTTTCCTTTTGATATGATCCTTCTCAATCCAAGTCTTTCCTAACAAAAATGGAAAAGGGGCGCTGTTCTCAATAAACTTAATGACTTCAAACTCTTCTTTAGTCGATGTTTCATGAGCAATCATAGGTATATTAGTAACTCTTCCACATAGGGTTATCATCTTTCCTTTAAACAATCCTATCCTTCCCAATGAAAGTATCATAACAGGCTTTCCCAAAATTTCCCAAGTGCTTTCTAGCATAATGTTCACATGTGTTTCTTCATTCAATACATAGTCTATGTCGAAGTCTTCTATTCTTGTGACTATGCGCTGTTTTTATTTCAATATCTCTGACAAACTGACATCCTTGTGGTCATCCATTTCTTCTTTTAACTGTACAAACATAGTCCGAGCTTTCTTTGATTCTTTCTCTTTCTGATTTTATAACATATCCTTAGTCTCTTGACCTTCTTTATAGTTTTCTTGTCTCATGTTCATCTTTTCAACTTTAGCAATCATCCTTGGGCAATCCTCAACCTCATGACCAATAAATTTACAACAAAGACAAATATGACTTGTATCAGGGCATTCCTTAGTAAGATGTCCCGATCTTCTGCAATTATAAAACAATGTTATTCCTCTCTTTCTTTTAAATGAGCCCCAACCTTTCCTGTACTGCGCACTAGGATCACAGTGCTGGATCTGCAGTCTGCAAAAATTCTTTTTAGGTTCCTGCATCCACTTATTAGTCCAAAAACTCTTTCTATGCATAGGAATAACATATTTTTCTCTATTACTTTCAAATTTATTCAGATCAACTCTTTCTTCTAACTGTACCTTAACATTCAGGGTAGGACAAAATCTATCAAACATACCTAGATTCATACTTTCGAAACAAAAATTTCCACTTATCTTACCTTTACCAGAGAAAAAAGATTTAAGATCTTACCTCTTTTCTTTAGATCCATTTTCTTTCCTAGCACAGAGCTTCACAAGTCAAGTAGATTACTGCACACTACAACAATATATCTACGTACAAATATTTTTCTTTTCTTCAGTTCCCAGCAATCACAGTTTCAGGTCCCGACAACGGAACCATTTGTTGGCACAGGGGCAGACCCAGGGTTCGACGCTTCAACAACGCACCAACAAAACCCTAACTACCGAACCTTTCAGAAACACCTGCGAAGCAGATGAAGTCTCACCCGAGGTAGAGGTAGGGGGGGTTGTAGGACTCATGTGTCTACAACCAGGATGGGACATAGATCTGTGATTACAATACTTAACAAAGCACTTGAAAAACAATATGCATTACTTTCTTAAATCTCATTCACATCGTATATTACACCCTTATTATAGATCAACACAGTAACCATAAAGATCAAGTACTTCCATTCACTTAGAACAGAACATCAGCTTGGATCTAACATTCATTTATATTTAATACCATCAATCACTAAGCAATGACATCAAATGCATTCATCATACATTATAACAACGACACTAAGCAGATAAACACATAAATAACATCGCACAAAGCACATCAAGAAACAAGATATATGTGGTTCACCCCAGTGTGGGGCTATGTCCACCAACTTCTTCTTCTTCTTTATTAGTCTTCAATATCCTTACATTCATATGCTCCTGTGCACAAAGCCACAGAGCCAAACTCTGCAGAGGACAGGATATCTGCGCGCTGTGCACCAGATCCTCCTTCCCAAAATCAGATCAAGGCACAAAGCCAACTCCCTACTAGCACAGAGACTTACTAACATATCATGCACATAGCCAATTAGCCAAATCTCTTACATTGCTTGCACTAAGCTTCTACTACTTTCGACATTACATTACTTACTATATATACTTTTACAAAAAGGCCTAAACATGGGTAAACCCATGGGCCAACATCCCATAACCCATTATGTAAACCCTAGTAAACCCTTTGCTCGGTCCACTATCCCGCAAAACAAGCGACATCCCGTGATCTCGGCTCCGCTCGGGCACTCCATATTTGACCAGCCTGTCGAAGCCCCAAAAGTGGTAAAACATGACCAATGTTTCCTCAAAACTTGGTTAATGGCCAACAATGGTTCTATCACCCTTCGTCCATATACATCAAAACCAAAAATGAAACTAATCTAGAATTTTTTTTTTTATTATTTCAAAAATTTCTAAACTAAGCATGTAACCAATATACAAGTAGAGAAAAATGAAATATGGAATGCATATAAAATAACATGAGCAATCAATATGAAAATGCAAGGAAATAAAAATGAGTTACCTACTTACTTGGGGCCTTGGGGCCCTGAAGATCAAGTGATAGGTGATGTCAGGTGAAGGCATACAACCAATGCAACCATTTGGTCATCGCTTCATCAAGGTATCTTCCCTTGTGCTTAATCATGTGAAACAACAAAGATAAGTCCAACACATAATAATCATGAGCATAAATAGACATATAATCAATCATGAAATAAAACTCACGGAGATGGGTGGGAGGGAGGAAATCTTGCTGAAAAGAGTAGCCGCAATCCTGATTATCCCGAAAATCATGCCAGAAAGGATAGACACAATCTTGATCAATTCATATCTGAAGAGGGATATCATATGTAGACTATGGCTCATATTCATCTCTGTTATTATGATCATACTTCCTGAAGACTAAAAAGATAAGAGAGGTCCCGAGAATACCTCGTGATTTCCATGAGAAGAAGGAACGAGGTAAGGGACAACCTCAGGTATAGAGAAAGAAAAACATCTCCTCTTCATATACAAATTCCTGTAGAAATCCTCAATATGAAAATACTATCTCTTTGTAGAGTGAGCCTTTGATTTCTCTGGGATGGACACGTCTCGATGTCTGTCAAAGTCTGAGCACGATGGCTGAAAATACTCACAGAACAAATCTCCATTTGAACTCCCAAGGGATGGCTGAAAATCATCCTAAAAATGGCGTGTCGGGTCATCCTTGAATGGATGAAACAAATATGTAATCATATCATTATTAGGATTCCAAACATTTTAATCATACACGCATGAAGACTAGTCCTCTGAATATGATACCTCAACCCTCTCTTCTTGAGAGCTACTCTCAATGTAAAAAATGGGGTCTCCATAAAAAAAGACACATGAAACATCCCATCTAAGTCTCTCAGTTTGTATGAACATTTCTATATGATCATCAACCAAATCCAAGGGTTCTTTCATAAAACCATCAATATGACAGAAAATAACCATCTCTTCGTCTTCATGTGCAGGAAGGACAAAGGCTAGGGCGAATTCAATTGGATCTTCAATTTATTCATGATTGAGGCTAATTACTTCTTCAACTTCATGCACAGGAGGAAAGCAAGGCTAGACAAGCTCACCTTCATCAAGCATGAGAAAAGATAATGATGTCTCAACATGTTGTGATTCATTAGAATTCTTCTTTCTCTTTATGGACATGCTCCGCCATCACCTCTTCATCACATGCAGCTTGATCCTTAATACATAGCTCTTTATTTTCCCTTTTCCAAAAGGGTCTATCACATCCAAGGGATCCTCTAAGACTTCTTTACTTCCAAAATCATGGAATAAAATATCATCAAGATTTTCGAAAGGGTAACAACTCATCATATTCTCTTCTTGATATGCAGGAGGAAATGAGGTCTGAATGTCTTCATCAAAAGGAAGGGCATGTATAAACACTTCATCTTCATCGAAATTCTTGTCTAGATCTTCATCGAGATCTTCTTTATATATCTGTCCTTCAATCATTTCTTCATCCTCAAGGGCTAGTTCTTCGGTCGATTTTTGAAATAACTCTTTTATACGATTCATCATTTCCTCAACAACTTTATTATCAACCTTTTCCTTTTCCATATGTAAAAGTTCCCTCCTCGAGGCATGACAAGTTTTGGACGAGGGTTCATCCCATGGTGCCATAATTCCATTGACTGAGATGGAAAATCAATGGAGTTGTTGGATAAGTTCAAGGCTTATCAAAGGATGAAAGGGGGAAAAATGGAAAAGCAAGTTCTTGGGAAGGTGGAGTCGCTAAATAAGCTTCAATGAGATCTCATCAAGGGTGGAAGGGGAGAGGGAACTTCCCTTAGGTGGAGTCACTAGGAAAACTAGGGAAAGTCTTTGGGATATCTTGCTAAAGTGTCGTTAGGGTTTGAAAGGGGATTCAAAATCCTCCCCGACAACAACGCCCAAATTTCATCGCACAAGTTGTAGGTTGGGAAAAGCCCGAACCAAACAAAAAAATGGCATCAACTAAGAGAACACCTACCCATTGTCACCTTAGGCAGGGATTCCCCCCTTTAGGTGATTCCTTCATATCTAAAGTGACATGAATGCCTGACTAAAGTGACAATGGGTAGGTGTTCTCTTAGTTGTTTCCATTTTGTGGTTTGGGTAAGGCTTTGCCCAACCTTCAACTTGTGCGATAACATGCACTAATGAAAAAATTGATTTTACATATTTGAGTGATTCTCATAACAAATTTCCCTTGCAAACATACTAGTGAACTTGGATGCACTAGATTGTAGGTTTCTAGACCAATCTCATCAACTAATGTTTTGGAAACCAAATTACCTTGAGAACCACTATCGAACAAGGCATTTACCTTTTGGTTCTTCACTTAAAATTTGATTCAGAATAATTCATATTTATCTCCACTCATCTTTGACTGTTGCAATGTGGTGCAAACAACAATTTCGTCCAGATCATAGGTTTTTTCTACCACTTATTCTTTTGTCTCGGTAGTTGCCTTTGCTTTCCCCTTGGACTTTAGCCACTTTGGATGCAATTCTAGATGAAGTTTTTAACACTTCTCTTCCATGTTCTCATCTACATCACAATGTTTGCAATGCTTATTAGGATTCATCCATTTCTCGACTATGGTTGCCATATTATTATCTCTTTTCTTGTTGTTTTTTTCTTGGATCATGTGTTGCTTCCCATTCTTTGATTCCAACTTGATATAGAGATCCTTCTTTCTCGCCTTGTCTATGCTTTTCACACCATGAAGCTGCAATTTTATTTAGATATGGATGAAAATTCCTCCAAGGTAATTCATCACCACCTCTAGCTCTTCCAGAGAGATACCCAACCTGATGGCCTACCTCCTGAACTCAGAAGTGTATTCTTGCACTCTTTTTCCATGTTATTGTCGAAGGTACTACCAATTCATGAGTTGTTCCTCTTCATAGCCTATGGGATAGACTTGTGACTTCAATACTTCCTTGAATTCCTCCCATTTCATCACTATGGTTTTTTTTCCTATCCTCAGTGCATCCACATAAAAAACTCTCCCACCACATCAGAGCATTCATGATCATCTTCAAATGGGAAAAGGAAATCTATTATGTTTCTTGGATTTGATAAATCCCAAAGAAAACTTCCAATTGTTTCAACCATCTATCCAACACCTCAACATTAGTTTTTCCATCATACATGGGTATTTCAAGTTTTTCTTTAACTTTGAATGGAATATGGTAGGATGAATAAAAATAATGGTTTTTACTCATATCATTGTACGTGGGCTCTTCTTGGTGTATATTATATTATTCATGCTAAGTTTCTACTGAGTTTGCTTCCTTATCTTTCTCCACCAACAACTATGTAACCAACTCTATCAATGTAGCAATGCTTTGCTCCAGTCGAGCCAATATCACCTCTGGGTCTTCCCTGTCATATTCTTCATGATGATTCCCCACCATTGATTATATTATACTTCTCTATAGGCCTTTCATCATTGCTTGTCCACTATATCAGTATTGGCTGGGGTTTTTTACCATGCACGTGTTCTCCAAGCCTTTGGAACATACTCTAATACCATTTGATCCGTAAACAATGGGCCTACGACCTATCCATTTCGTCAACACAAATGAAAAATGAATTGGCTTCTCTATCAAATTTTGGTTCAATGCATTCTATTTTTGTTTCCAACAATAGAATGAATTTGAGTTCAATTCTTTTTGCTATTGGTGGCTTTGTCTCAAGTTGCTTTTCGAGATCAGGCTACTTGTTAGTAGTGTCGAGACCAATGCTTCAAGAAAATAGTCAAGTGAAAGTGATTACACAATGCTCTATCCTTGGATTACAGATTCATATACCCTTAAGCCTATAATAATATCCAATTCCTTTGGGCTTGAGGACATTAGAAAACTAGTATTACTTAGTAATTTAGGGGGAGTGCCCATATATCTCCCATACCAGGGACCAACAACGATTGATCAGACTATGTATACAAGAAGAAGAAGGAATTCCGTGTATAATTCTTTGCCCAACGAATGCTACATGCCATAAATATTAAAACTACCATCAAATTGATGTGGCTAGTTAGGGAATTTGTTGCAAGGAGGACACAGGTTCAAATTTGAGTGAACAGGCTCTAGTGAAAACTGTGTACGAGATAGGTCCCTTTTCACCTTGGTGACCATGAACCAAGATCAAAATTGGATGTGAAGACCATTGGAGGTTGAGGTCCCATTACCATTCACTAAAAACATTCATTTCCATTAATGCGGTCTTCCAAGACAACCACATCAGATATGAAGGGATACCGTAAGAGTTTGCAACGCGTCTCCTTTACAACTCTATATAGACTACAATCCAAAGACTAGTGGCCTAGAAATATAACAAGAGCACACCAGGTCACGGTAAACTACAATAGAAAGAGAATCGTACGAGATCAATGATGAAGTGAAAACTTCAATTTCCCGTCAATTCGTACATCAATTTGAAAATCAAATTTTAATGCAGGTAGAAAAGACTAGACTGACACAAGAAGTAATGCTCGAGCAATAGTCCAGTCCCATCCATTCCTTTTTCATTTATAATAATGAAACTACTATGGAAAGACACACTTCATTAGAGTATACACTGACTATTGAATCTCGTAGGAAAAACATTCATAGCAAAAAATATTCAAAAATATGAGAAATTAATGAACCCACACCAGAGATATGAAATAGAAACAATGATATACATAATTCAACATTTAATGGGGATATTTATCATACAAAGGATAAAATTACATAGGGGTGATATATACACGAACTTTGTGTATTGTTACTCACTGAAAATACAAAATTGCAGACAACCATGGATTAGATACACCTTCGCTCAATGTGGACAAGCCCCTTGTCTCCTTCGTCCACCAAACTTCCAGTAGGTTGCACTCCTTGAGATTTCGTTTCTTCCACTGTACTCACTCAAGTTGTCTTGCATCTCCCTCTATTTCCCTCTTCACTACAACCCTCATTGTTTTAATGGGCTTCCTTTGGAAGGCCAACCATCACAATTGTTAGTTTCCACTTCATTTTTCCCCAAAAGACCAAAAATGAAATAAAACAAAAATATGTTTACTTACAAAATTTACAAATGTATGTCAAAGATCCAATTCAGATCACAACTCCCCATTTGAAGGATTTTGGTCCCCAAAAGCTGGACCATTAAGGAGATGATAGCACAAGGCCTCCATTTGTCTCCCCATATCCATTATTCCATTCCCGACGAAGGTGGCTTGTTTCCTGCTTGTCTATCCTTGTTTTGCTGTTAGAGCAGGTATTCTCTCTCTCTCTCTCTCTCTCTCTCTTTGTATTAATGTACTTTGATGAGGTACACCTTCTCACCCTTGACCAAGCAATACTTTTTTTTATCTCCTATAAAATGTAGCATCCATATCCCATAGGTATGTTCTACCAAACATCACTCCATAGGCATCTAATGGTGAAACTTCACATTCTACCTCATCAACATAGTTGGCACTAATGACGAACTTGATTTTACATCTTCGAGTGATTCTCATAAGAATTTTCCCTTGCAAACAAACCAATGAACTTGGTTGCACTAGATCATAGGTTTCTAGACCAAGATCATCAACTAATGTTTTGGAAACCAAACTACATTGAGAACCATTATCAAACAAGGCATTTACCTTTTGGTTCTTCACTCGATCCTTGATTCAGAATAACACATGTTTATCTCCACTTGTCTTTGGATGCTGCAATGTGGTGCAAACTACGATTTTGTCCAGATCATAGGTTCATTCTACCACTTATTCTTTTGTCTCAGTATCTGCCTTTGCTTCCCAAGTCTTTGGATGCAATTTTAGATGAAGTTTCTAGAAATTCTCTTCCGTGTTCCCATCTACATCACAATGTTTGAAATTCCTGTTAGGATTCCTCCTTTTATTGGTTGTGGCTATCATATTCTTATCTATTTTCTTGCTGGTTTCTTCTTCGCTCATGTGTTGCTACCCTTTCTTGGAGTCCAACTCAATATAGAGAGCTTTCTTTCTCTCTTTGTCTATGATTTTTACACCATGAAGCTGCAATTGTCTTTAGATATGGCTAAAAATTTCTCCAATGTACTTCATCACCACCCCTATCTCTTCGAGAGAGATACCCAACCTAATGGCCTACCTCCTCAACTTAGAAGTGTATTCTTACACTCCTTGTCCCTGTTTTTGTTGAAGGTATTTCCACTTGATGAGTTGTTCCTCTTCATAGCCTATGGGATATAATTGTGACTTTAGTGATGCCTTAGAGTCCTCCTAAATCATGACCATCGACTTCTTGCCTATCCTCAGTTTATCCACATAACTATCCCACCACATTAAAGCATGCCCGATTATATTCAAATGGGAAAAGGAAATTTATTGTGTTTCTTGGATTTGATAAATCCCAAAGTAAAATTCCAATTGTTTCAACTAGTTATCCAACACCTCAACATTAGTTTGTCCATCATGCATGGGTATTTCAAGTTTTTCTTCAACTTTGAAAGGAATATGGGAGGATGAAGAAAAATAATGGTTTTTACCTGAATCATTGTACGTGGGATCTTCTTGGTGTGCCTTATCTTCTTCATGCTTAGTTTCTACTAAGTTTGCTTACTTATCTTTTTTCACCAACAACTATGTAACCTACTCTATCAATATAGTAATGCTTTTCTCTAGCCGAGCCAATCTGACCTCCGAGTCTTCCCTGTCATTTTCTTCACGATGATTATTTTCCATTTAATGGTCTCCTGCTTCTTTGTAGTCATGGCCACAATGCTTGTCAACTGTTTCGGTACTAGTTGCAGGTGTTTACCATGCAGGTGTTCTCCAAGACTTCAGAACCTACTTTTATAATATTTGATTTGTAAATGGTGTGCCTATGACCTGTCTGTTTCGTCGACATTGATGCAAAATGAATTGGATTATCTATCCAATTTTGGTTCAATGTATTCTATTTTTATTTCCATCAATATAACAAATTTCGTGATTACAATCATGAATTCGAGTTCAATCCTTTTTGCTATTGGTGGCTTTGTCTCAAGTTGGTTTTCAAGCTCAAGATTATTTTTAGCATTGTTGAGACCAATTCTTCAAGATAATAGTCATGTGCAATTGCCTACACAATGCACTATCCTTGGATTACAGATTCATATACCCCCATGCCTATAACAGTAACCAAGGCTTTTGGACTTGAGGACTTGCCAGGGACCAACAACGATTGATCAAACCATTTATAAGACAAGAAGAAGGAACACTTTATATAGTGCTAAACCCAACAAATGCTACAGGCCATAAATATTCAAACCACCATCAAATTGGTGTGGAAAATTAGGGTATTTGTTGCAAGGAGGACATAGGTTCAGATTCGAGTGAACAAACTTCAATGAAAACTATGTATGAGACATGGCCCTTTTCACCTTTGTGACTGTGACCTGAGCCCGACATTGGATTTGAAAACCATTGGAGGTTAAGGTCCCATTACCATTCACCAAAATCACTCATTTCCATTGGTGCGGTCTTCCAAGACAAGCACATTAGATATGAAGGGATACCATAAGAGTTTGCAACGCGTCCCCTTTACAACTCTGCATAGACTACTACCCAAAGACCAATGACCTGGTAGTATAAAAAGAACACTACATGTTAGGGTAAACTGTAGCAGAAAGTGAATAACGTGAGGTCAATGATGAAGCAAAACCTTCGATTTCACGTCAATTCAACAATCAAATTTTAATGCAGGTGGAAAACACTGAACTGATAGAATAAGTAATGACCAAGCAATATCCCAACGTTGTCCATTCCTTTTTATTTTATGAGAATGAAACTACTATGGAAATACACACTTCATCATAGTATACACATACTTCTATATCTCGCAAGCAAAACATTCATAGCACAAAGTGTTCAAACATACAATAAATTAATGAACCTGCACCAGAGCCACAAAATTGAAACAATGATAGATATAATTAAGCATTTAATGGGGATATTTATTATAAGGAGGAAAAAATTACAGAAAGATGAGATATACACAAAATTTGTGTATTGTTACTGAAAATTCGAAATTATAGACAACCATGGCTCATATACACCTTCACTTAGTGTGGATAGGCCTTTTGTCTCCCTTGTCCACCAAAATTGGAGTAGGTTGCACTCCTTGAGATTTTGTTTCTGCTACTGTACTCCCTCAAGCTCTTTTGCATCTCCCTCCATTGCACTTTTCACTACAACTCTTGTTGTTTTAATGGAATACCTTTGGAAGGTAAACCATCACAAATTTTCATTTCCACTTCCATTTTTCCCTAAAAAACCAAAAAATTAAATAAAACAAAAATATGTTTATTTACAAAATTTACAAACAATATGTCAAAGGTCTAATTTAGATCAATTATAGAACCCATTTAAGAGACTAAATCAATGTTGAATTATCAATATTTTATGTAAAAGTGTAGACACAAAAATAATGTCATACTAGCATCAAAATAAAAATTGTTTATAGAGAAGATGATATGATCAATTTTTTATTCAAATATAATGTCGACATAAAAACAAAATAAGCATTATTTATAGAGAAGATGATAGGATCAATTTTTGAGTCAAATATAATGTTGACATATATTGGATTACTGAGAAGGGGGGGTGAATCAATAATATAGCAATTTAATTCTTTTGAACCATATAAGCCAAGTGTTATATCAATGTAGCATTATCATCCAATAACTACAGAGTAAATAAGCAATGAACAAATGAACAATCATACACATACACAATACACCAGTGTTTTACGTGGAAACCCAAAGCGGGAGAAAACCACA
>WSFP011429503.1:0-21820 GCA_009831015.1 Picea engelmannii | reverse complement strand
CACCGGGAACATCAACTTCATTCCCTTCCAAGTCCATCATCTTGGCCCCTACTTTGGGATAATTAGGACTGTCAAGGTGTACGAAGTTGATCTGCCCAGTGCCACAAGAAAGGCCCCCAATTACAGATACTTTGGAGATACAAAATTCCTCCCCATCCTCAAAGAGATATTCGATAACCCCCCTTAAGGTGAAAAAGAGGAGGTGCAGGTATGCGATCTACAAGTGAATTGACACTAGTTCAGATTATGGCTACAAGAATGATGAGGACGATATCTTGGAGAAAGTCGAGTGACCCGCGGAGGAGGAGATGTGAGACAAAGAACTGAGGAAGTGGCAGAGGATCAAGTCCATGCGCTAAATTATGAGAGGCACCGAATAGTGACCTATATTTTTTCCTCTTCAAAGAAAAATCTCCACAAAATTTAATTATGAAGGTTTGCATATGTAGTTTGTGAATTAAATTATTTTTCTTTGGTTATTGCTGCTACTAATATGCTCAACATCATCGACGTATATGATTCACATAAAATCATTTTTAGGCACATATATATAGATAAAAGGAATTTAAAATATAAAACACAAACATATATAACTAATTTGTATTTATAAAAAACTGAAATTAGTTTTTTCTTGCAAAAAAAAGTGAAAAATTAACTAGTGCTATTAACAAAAACATACACACAGCGTCTGATGCTCCTATCAGACATAAGGCACTGAACATAGGTGTGTTAAATATAACATACTGGTGTGTCATTGTTAGCTAAGCATCAATATCTATAGTGATGCGTTGTGATATATAACACATCAGTTAAGGGTTGTCATACAAAACAACTTGTGATGCCATTTCACATCTGAAGTGTGTAACACGGGGCGATTTGTTCTACAAAACGCATAGTTGTAGTAGACTTTGTTAATGTTAAACCATGCAATGCACTTGACTATATTAAATGTATCGACTCTCTATGTTAGTTCAAGCACTCGATGCTTTTAACCAGTGCATTGTCTTTTCTTGACATACCATTAACTAACGCGTTTTAAACGACACACTGGAATGATAAATTTTAAACTATTTTTCCCGGTGCAACTCACTTAACTGCATCGATGTGTTTATTTTAACATAACACACCAATGCTCCATTTCATCTTTGTATGGATTGATACCGATGCGTTTTTGTTATAACGCACCTATAACGGGGCATCCCATAAAACGAACCGATATGGTAAATTATTATGTATTTTTCTTGATGTTTTGTAGTACACATCACCGATGCATTTTAATTATTTGATGCACTATGGAGGAAAATTTTTGATTTAAAAACTTAGCAGTGTGTTCGTTCAATATAATGCACCGATGCATTTATCTTAATTGGCACACTTCCTAGCATCTTAATGGTGCTTACCATAAGACACATTGCGCTAATAATTTGTGAAAATTCAGCTCGGTGCCATGCTCTTTACAATACTGGTGCATTGTTTCGATCCATGTGCACCGACAAGTGAAATTGTTTTATATCAACTTATGCGCTGTAATGTGTTAATATAAATGCACCGGTGCTACCATGCTATTGGAGCATCAAAATTTTGTTTAACGATGTGTTCTTTTGTCGAGAGAACCGTAATCCGGATTTATGTAGGAACACAATGAAATATAGAAATACAGATAAACACAGAGATGCAACGAAAATAAAACTTCATTTATTTAACAACAAATGACTGAAATATGCTTACAGACAGAATGTAAATAAAATAGCTAGGGCGCTGGTAGCTTATCTCTGAGAAGAGATGTGGCGGCTACTGGCCTCTGAACTCTGTGTTACAATGAGGCTCAAAGGCCTATATATTATTGAGAAACAATGGAAAACCATAAACATCCAAAAACCTAACCCTAGGAGATGAAATGCCAGAATATGGGCCCCATCGGGGTAAATTGGTACATCAATTTCCCGGGGTCGTAACTTTGGCATACTATCTCCGTTTGACACACATGATACAACGTTAGAAAGATCTATCAGAGGAATACACTGCTGACAATGAATATCAAGTATAGAACAAACTCATATTAGCTGGAGCATTTGATGCCAAAAAATGTCGTTTAGGGCCTCAAAACGACTCTGGAAGTTTAAGACCCAAAAAATTGCTAAAAATAGTAAATTTTGATACAATTAAGGAAACTAAAAAAATGAAAGAAACAATGGTGTGGGTGCAAGTGGAATAGGTGGGTGGCCACCAATATCCACCTGGATCAAACCGATTACCGAGCGTCCACCGAAATGACACAACACAACGATGTGTTTGGTTAACATAAACACATCGTCAACCCATTTTTTATGAAATGTGCTCACGGTGGTGTGATTTTGCTAACTGGAAGTACTGGTGCGCTATAGTTTAGTGGTGCACCGTATAGTATAACATATCAATGCAGTTTCTTTCAATATGGGCACCGCTACTGTTGGATACACTGACCACACTGAGGGGGGGTGGGGGGTGAATCAGTATGAGGCTCTTTTTACACTTCTTACAAAACTTTAATTAGTAACACCTTCAAACATATTATTCATTTGTACTTAGCTACTTCCATGTATCAACAACATTCATCAATAAGAGAGAACTATAAGACATCACGATAATCAATACAAAGAACATCAGTCATATATGTAACTTTTTTATTATTATTTGTTACAAGAGACTACAATCTCAAGGTTTTAACAACATCAACTGAAAATATCAAGAACTCTAATAGAGTACCAACTCTACATACAAGACCCAACTTGCAGATCTCAACACCAACTGAGATGTGAGGAATCCAACCCTCAAGTACAAGACCCAACTTGTAGACATAAATAATCTGTCAAATGTACAACCACACTTTCATAAATAACCTATCACATCAACCTCATCAACTAAATCAAACCTACTCACCAAGACAACTCTCTCAATCATATGCACAATATCACTCATATGTGCATCAACCTACAACCATCATCAACATGTACCAATATGCCAAGGCATGTATACAAAAAATGTGTCAAGAACACTACACAAACCACCAACAATATAACCAACAAGTGTCTCTCACAGTGTACCAAGCATGTACAAATCATGTACCAACAATACCATACCATACACCTCATGTATATGTGAACTCATCAACTAAGTGTCTCATTCACGAACCCAACATATACTTCAACCATATACCAAAACATTCATTAAGAGAACCAACATGAGTCCTCTAGCAATACATCACAAATCCATAAACCAAATACCATAAACCCTTACACAAGGCCATGTGCCAAAACCATACCTTTAATCCTATAGAAATCATCAAGACATATACCATAGCATTCAACAATTGGAAAAATTCCAATATGCAAATCTGATGTCGCGATTTTTCTGCCATGATCTTACTGCTGCGATTTTTCTGTTGCGAATTTGCTGTCGCAGATTTGATCTATCAATAATACATGTCATAAACCTTTCACCAAATAATAGATATTCAATATGATTAAAGATCACACTCACAAGAGACCCTTCGTCTCTTATTTATACTTCTCCAAGTAGCTTCCTCTAGGGTTTATCATTTAACTAACTTTACCCAATTTCCTTCTTTTGGGGCTAACCCACTTGTAATCACTTGTCCACTTACAACCACTTTTCCACAAATAGTAAACTCTCCACTTCTAGTTGCAACTAATTTATTTTTAATTGTTTTCTTGTTGCAACCACTTAATCCATGATCGTACTTATTATACATTTTATAAATCAAACAACAACAACCTCAATGTGATTTGAAAAAACAAAATACACATGTGTGCTATACTGTTTATAGCTCATTAGTGCAATTGAAAGTGCACCAAAGCGGTTGTTATGTAAAAATGCATCGAGAAACAATTTAATTGACAAAGTATGTAAGTAAACTTCGATAATTAAAGTTTTGCGAAGGTTATGCTTTGCGAAGGACTGCTACTACTGTGCTCAACGTCATCGATGTATATGATTCACATAAAATCATTTTTAGGCACACACACACACACCCACACACACACACCCACACCCACACATATAAGGACTTTAAAATATAAAACACAAACATATATAACTAATTTCTATTTATCAAAAACCAAAATTAGTTTTTGTTTACAAAAAAAGTGAAAAATTAACCGGTGTTATTAAAAAAAATATACGCACCACGTCTGATGCTCCTATCAGACATAAAGCACCGAACATAGGTGTGTTAAATATAACACACCAATGCGTCAATGTTATTTTAGCATCGATATCTATAGTGATGTATTGTGATATATAAAACACTAGTTAAGGGTTGTCATACAAAACAACCTGCAATGCCATTTCACATATGAAGTGTGTAACACAGGGCGATTGGTTCTATAGAACACACTTTTGTAGTAGATTTTGTTAATGTTAAACCATGCGATGCACTTGGATATATTAAACATATCATCTCTCTATGTTAGTTCAAGCACCAGACACTTTTAACCAGTGCATTTCCTTTTCTTCACATACTGTTAATGGACGCGTTTTAAACAACACACTGAAATGATAACTTTTAAACTATTTTTCCTGGTGCAACTCACTTAACCGCATCGATGTGTTTATTTTAATGTAACACACCAATGCTTCGTTTCAGATTTGTATGCATTGATACCAGTGTGTTTGTGTTATAACACACCGGTAACGGGGCATCCCATAAAACGAACCGATTTAGTAAATTATTATGTATTTTTCTTGATGTGTTGTAGTACACATTACCAAAGCATTTTAATTATTTGATGCACTACGAAGGAAAATTTTTGTTTCAAAAACTTGGTAGTGTGTTCGATCAATAGAACATACTGGTGCATTTATCTCAATTGGCGCACTTTCTAGCATCTTAGCGGTTCTTACCATAAGACGTATTGCACTGATAATTTGTGAAAATTCAGCCTGGTGCCATGTTCTTTACAATACCGATGCGTTGTTTGGATCCAAGCACACTGACAAGTGAAATTGTTTTATATCAACTTATGCAGTGCTACCATGCTATTGGCACACCGACATTTTATTTAACGATGTGTTATTTTGTTGAGAGAACCAGTTACCAAGCGTCCATCGAAATGACACAGCGCAACAACTTGTTTAGTTAACATAAATGCACCACCTACCTATTTTTTATGAAATGTCTTCACGATGGTGCGATTTCGCTAACTGACAATACTGGTGCGCTATAGTTTAGCGATGCATCGATAGTATAATGTATTAGTGCATTTCATTTCAATATGGGCACCGCTACGTTATATTGATTCATTGAAAATTAACCAGTGTGATTTGTTACTAGGAACGCACTAGTGCGACCATGTTATTGAAGTACCGTCGTTTTGTTTAACAAGGTGTTGTGAATAGTAGAGCATCAAACATAGGGCATCAAAGGAAACACCCCGTAATGCCAAATCAGTCAATATCTGTTTCGATGTAGATTTGTTAATTCCACGAGTGCATTGGTTTAAATTGGTTGCATCGCTCAGTTATATTTCATGTGTCATTTTTTAAGGGTGGGCTTGGTTAAATGGAATGCACTGGTGCTTTAGAGTTTGAAAAGCACTGACACATGATTTATCGAGCGTTTTCCTTTATAACGCACCACATTCAAGTCATTTAAGCAGAATCACCACTTAAGGTAAAACTTGGATGCACTAGTGGTGGTGTTTATTGTGAAGTTAGCACATGACGCACCGTGCCAGGGCAAGCCGAATCGAAATGGCACACCATGTGGAGACAAAATAATAATTGAAAAAAGTTCCAAATTTCAAGCGAAATTCAAATTTTAAATTCATGAAAATGGAAATGGGAAGGTAATAAACAAATTACCTAGACTGTTATGTGCCGAGGAGGCATGGTTCCAACATTGAGAGGAAATGAAAATTCATGGTTATTTCCAAAAAATGGAAATGTGTGAAATATCGACCAGTGGAGCTATCCAAATCACTGAGAAGCACCGAAAATAGGGCATCCATGAACATAGAGTAAGCATCGGTGCTTGCTTGAGAGATTGGAAGCAATGGATGAGGTGTCATAATGAAAACTGGTCTGGTAATTTTTTTTTATTTACCCTTACATCAATGTGCCATCGTACATTGTGTACGCATCGACACGTAAGATTCAATGGTACCGGTGCGCTTTGAACGGTGCTTGTTATTTTTTATAACTTATAATGGTGTCTTTGGACATCTATGTGCTGATGCATTGTGTTTTAATTGAGTACCAGGGTGGATGTATTGTATAGGCGCACTGACAAAAATTGTGTTGCAAAACAATTCCGACCACTCACGTCCTTTAATAACCTCCGCTATGAACAATGACGGTGCGTTTGAACATTTTAGTGTCATTGCAGTTTTTTAGATGTGCATTGATGCATATAGTTTTGAAAGGTGCACCGAAAAAAACCTCTGCAAAAACCTTCGGTCGCCTGCCTCCACTATAGATAGCCAAGGGATACTTTTTTCAGGGAGGTTACGTAAAAACCTCCACAAGAAGGTGTTCTTGTTGTAGTGACCCTCTCAACCATCTCTTCACTATCCTCACCCCAAGAATATGTTTCATCAAGAATTTCCATCCATCATCCTGAAAATTATGCATGCCTATCCCTCCATAAAAAATGTGATATTTCCTTTTTAAAAGATACCCTCCTCAAAGTAATACACATTTTCCCTAATTAATAAAAATACTTACCACCTATATAGACCTTTACAAAACCATTTATTCATCGAATATACATGTTTAGTCTCACATAAAGAAACATCATCATAATTATAAAGGAAAAAAACCTTTACCTTGCCTTTTTTTAATTACTTTTACATGTTTTGTGATTATTTTAAAATCACAATCACTAATTAAAAGGGACATTTGGTGTTAGTAACCGTAAGCATCATTATAATTGAATTTTTTTTTCCCACTTAAGTTTATAAATTACTTGTATGCTTCTCTATTGTTATTGCATTGAAGGTGTTTTTTTATAACCATAAAAATTGTGTGTAGCTAGTACCGAGAACGCACAAGTCAATACTAGCAAGAACTTGTGAATTGGCAAGGGATGAAACATCCATAAAGAATTTCATACGGGGTCCCACGTCAGAGGATTCCTACCATTTGAGACTCATCACAACATGCTAATAGTAATGATTCAAAATGTACAAACTCTACCCCCTTCTAGTTTTGAACCCATGACCTCCAAGGAGGAAACACTTGTTCTTAACCTTTAGGCCCACTTAAGTTGCATAAGGTGTTTTCTTAAGAATGGGTGTATTTATTGAAAATGGGTGACCTCTCTTAGACTTGTTTACATCTATCATTGGTTTACCTACACCAAAACCAATGAGTTCTATGAGTGACCGTGATACTATCAAATTAATACAAAATTTGGCGACTTATTTAATAACAAAATTGCATGAGGGTAATGTTTTTTTTTAGATTTAGAGGAATCAACAACTGTTCAGGATTACTTGGGAAAGGTCCATGGTCAAATCCAATATTTTCCACTATAACCCCCAGGCTAGTGCCAAAAACGTACAAGCCAATGTCTAACATGAAACTTATGACTTAGCAGGGAGGAGATGTCTTGAGGCACATCAGAGTGGGCCTCTATCTAGGGAGAATATATCTTATATTCTTATCACAATGAGCCAACATGTCACTTGTAGGAATTGAACCGAGGTGGGGAGGATAACAATCATGCTATCCCACCATCCAATCTAAACCCATGTGAATTTTAAAATTGAAGGACATGGGGGTGGGATTTGATCCACTTATGTGTGAACAGGTCACAAGACCACATTTGATATAATAGCTTTGGATGCAACCATAAGTTCGACCACTACCTCAAGGTGACCCATGGCTCTAGGAAAATACCTCATGGGAAGCGAACCTTCCCCAATGGTGAAAAAATCCTCACTTTTCACAATTGGATCCAACCCCTTTAGATTGCACGAGGATAATGTTGATGTTGCAAACAATGTCACTGTTTGGTCAAAGATGTGCTATCACACCACTTTTGAGAGAAATTTTGGATAATACAAACTGAGTTGATGTTGGAAAAGTATCATTTTCTCAACCATTTACTTTATTATATGCTTAAGCCAAGCCCAACGTTATATGGTTTTTGAAGCATATTGAATGTTATTTTTTGAGCCTTTTCATATTTTCTTGCTATAAAGTGTGGAATTCATTTGGAGAAGGTGGAAAGTATAAGGGGTATTTATTCCATGAAGGTGACAAGTCTAAGGAATATCTCTCTAGTTAAATTGCTAGAGCAAGAGTTAATAAAGCTAAGTATCAGGTTTGAGTGGTTTCTATTCAACACAATTCACTCGAGACTTATACCTAGCCTTGTCACATTAAAACTCATGCCATATATTGGTGGGGAAGACCACAACAAGAATGGAGCCTATCCAATGGATTGTTTAACACTCTATTAAGCTAACCAGTGAACCAATTCATTGGATTCTTTACCTATCATTAATTGATTATCTAATTGTGTAGAGTATCTCATCGATAACCATTCATTAAATTTCAATTGGAAATAAAAACCTTCACAATTTCATCGTCTATTTATACTTTGCAACCTCAATCTTGCACAAGCAACGTGCCTAAATGAAAAAACACTTGAATATGTTGTCTATTTCCTTCGAATTCACCTCACTACATAAGGAAATAGAAGCATTAATCCTTGTATGTATTCTTTTGGAAATGGCCAAATCAAAAAGAAGGGAAGAAGGATGGATCTTTCTTCAATTGGTTTTATTTCTTAGTCAATGTTAGGGTTCTTAACATTCTTGTATGGTTCCAAGACAATATTGGGTGGGGAAGGGGTTTGGAATTCATATTCTTTTTATGGGATATCCATAATAAGTTTCTTTTGTGGGATACCATTGTATAGATTTAAAAACTTACAACGAGTCGCCTCACATGGGTATGGCAAGTCACCCTTTATCATTGCATAAATTCAAAAAGGAAGTTCTTCAAGATAGTTTAATGTTGTACAAGATGTATGATAAGTGTTTTGCAATTCAAGGCTTTTGGAAGTGAGAGAGTATACATATGATATCAAGTACTTCTCTTACTACTTATCTCAACTGTCCCCATTAATATTTTCGATCCAACTTAAAAGGGTTGTAGTTTCCTTGAAAAGGGAATTATAATAACATATCATGATATTTAGAACATTAGGTTTTCCAATCCTTGGAAACAATGTAATGTGACCCTAATAGAGGAGTTACATGTGTTGGTTTGGATGTTTTCCATGTGGGTGAGTACACTACTATAGTACAGGGTTGTAGCATCACAATTTTGTAATGTTACAATAATTTTTCTCATTTTCAATTTTTTTCTCCTGGCACATATTAGGATTTCACAATGTTAATGTACGACATTGAAAACATTAAAAATTGTTAATTTTCTCTTGTGTCATTCTTGCATCAATTAACATTGGAATTTCTTCAATTTTTCGTCATTCCCATGCCACTAAAATTTGTTGAACGTCGTTGGTGTTGTGTTTGCATCACATTACATCGAAGTAGCATATAATATATAAATATATAGTGTCAAATTGTTGTCACATTAGCATCAAAATATTATATTTGATAGAAAACTACATGTTGTGAAATTATTTTCACATTTGCACACAATTCTGGCATCATTCTTCCAGGGAGTTCTAATTGATCATGAACAAAAGCACAATCTATAGAACCTAATGTGAGAAATCATAAGGTCAATGTGAATGGAACAACAAAACATGATGTGAATAACCATAAGGGAACTATGAATGGAACAATATAAAACAAGAGGTTGCAAACATATATTTATTTATTTATTTAGGGAAGTATACATCCTCCCTAAAACCCATCTCTTCTCTTCAAAATTTAGGCTAATACACTATACTGAAGAGGAATAACCACCATTCAAGTTGTTATTAAGTACCTAGTGTTGACATATACCACTTGGCCTAGATTAATGCTAAATAATGATTCATTATTAGTTTATTTGATTTCAATGGGCTTGATAAGACATAATCAATGGCATATCTAGGAATATGGAATTCTTTTTTCTTGCGTTCACCCTTCTTGTATTCACCATTACCTTTGGATTCATCACTGCCCTCCCTTTTATTTTCTCCACCATCCTTGTTCTCTTCACCACCATCCTTCATGTTGTTGAATGTGGTGATTTGATCAGGGAATTTTTGTGAGATATTTCTCTACAAAAATTCTACGATGAGGCTCTTTTACCGACTCTTAATCGCATGTGAACATGAGAAAATAATCATTAAGCATTGCATATGAACGTGAGCAAAATTTGTCATAATTATGTGCAAATGTGTAATTAAATCTCTACTTAATCAAGTGAGAATGAAAACAAAAATCACACATATAACTTGACACCTATGTGTTAACGAAATTCACCATACTTTTCTGGCTACATCTCCGGATCCACTTGGAATACAAATCACTTTATTTTTCTTCTATAGAAGGGCTGAAACCTTCTCACAAAATGTGGTATATGCTCCTTACAAGGTTGAAACCCAGAGCAAACTTCTCTTACACAAAGAACTTAAGGATCTCACATAAGTGACATTTCTTCAGACACCAGAAGGACTACATTGCTCACCATTCAAAACTCTCTCTCCAAGGGGCCTAAAGGGGCCCCTTCCACAATGCTTACATAAGGAATTTATATAGTTTCCCCCTCTCTCCATAATTCAAGGAGACAAGATTCAAAATTTTAGGATCTAATAACAACTCAAGGAAAAAAATGAGAAAGCATCTAAACCAACCTTAACTTCCCCTTGAGACTAGGAAACCACTTGTGATAAAATGAGGAAGAATCCCAAACCAACTCATGAGACTCCAAACTTCCTCTTAAAATTAGGAAACTAATTTGTGAGGTGGATTCTCACACAAAACCAATTTCCCGTTAAAACTAGGAATCTAATTTGTGAGGTGGACTCTCACACTAATTTCCCCTTTTTACAAATTAAATGAAAAACACATGAGTAATTCCACTCGCTCCAAGTATTAATCATTTTTTAATGAATAATACATGAGCTTCTCACACTCATTTAAAGTATTAATTATTTTTACAATTTTAAATGGGGCATTAATCATTCTTTTTTTAAAACTTTGTCACCTATCATCAATCATCATTTTAACGATCTTCTTCATGGTGTGAAAAGTATTGAATCCTTGTGCGGAGATCCTTCTGGATCATGATTGGATCCATTGATATTACTTCTAGAATGCACCAAAACAAAAACACCCATAGGGACCTTGGAAGAAACCCATGTATGTAATACAAACTAAGCACCTTCAATTTATCTAGAGATAAGTTCGAGGAGGAAGTTGAGTTTGAAAACCAATAGGAAGAAGATAAAATGATAGATGATGTTGTAGTAGAAGAAGATAAAACAAGTGCCAATATGACAGGAGAAAGGAAATTGAAAGTGGAGGCCGTATAATTCCTAGTATTTCTATGGATACAATTCTTCCCTATCAATTTATTTGATTTTGGTGGGATTGATAAGGAAAGTTCAATGACATATCTAGGAATATGAACTTCATTTTTATTGCATTCACCCTTCCTATATTCACTATCATTTTTGGATTCATCCTCACCCTTCTTATCATCACCCCCTCCTTTTTTGTTTTCTCCACCATCCCTCTTCTCCTCACCACTATCCTTCTTATCCCCACCACCACCACCACCTTCCTTCTTTTGCCCCCTTATTTCTTTCCCCCTTTATTCTTGTCCCCTTCCTACTTGTTTCCATCCTACTTATGTAGGATTATCTCCGTATATTTCATGGATGATCTACAAATATGAATCTATTAAAACATTGACATAACAACATTCAACATTAAAGATAACACACAAGCACAAAAGAATGCAATGCAATACAATACCTTTGTTCTTTTCCAAACCATTGTAACCAACCATAGTTGTACTCAAGTTTGTGTGTAAAGGCATAGGGGAGACATGGATAATATTGCCTCTATCTCTTTTCAATCTCTCTTGGGATGCAACAACTTATTTTTATTCATAAATAAACTAATGGTACTTCTTGGTGTAGGCTCCGTTGTGCTTCACGATGCAAGTTGAGTAACTCGTTCCTACCTTGCTTGAGAAAGAGACCCCTTCTATTACCCCCCAAAGGTGTTTGTGCACTTCTCATGCCTTTTGGGGAGGACTATGTAATATATGCATACAGATCAAGTATACCTACTCTAATATTAATTATATGCGTATAGATAATTGAACCATGTTTATTGTTTTCTTTAAGATGCCTTCACAGTGCACATATAATAGAATTAAACATAAAATATTATCAATAACAAAAATGTATCACCATTAACAAGTGCATGCCTAAATTTTTTGTTGTTACCCACTCCCTTAACTTGATTTTGTGGTTTATATCCATTAAATCTGGAGGAGGCTTACCGTGTGCTTTATTATTTTTGGAATCAAGTGGCCTTCCCTGAGTTGTCTGCTCTCTTGTTTTTGAGTTTACTACAGTACTTTATGGCTTGATATAAGCATGACATAGTTTTTTTGAGATATTAGTTGCATTTGTATCTCCAACCAAGGATTCCAGCTTTAAATTGCTAGGGATCTCTCTCTTGCTAAATATGGGTGGGTTTTGAACAATAAAGGCTACAACACTTTTTCAACTACATGAAGGAAATTTGGGCTTCATTGCATTAAAACCACATATGGATGAAAAACCACTACACTATATGATTGTAGCATCAATATAGCCCTCGAAACCCTTGGTTGAGTTCTTTTGTCAGCACACGTTGACTTTTCATGTCATGTTTTTACATTCTATTTGTGTCGCAATGATGATGCTCAAAATATTTGAAAGGGAGGGTAGATAAAGTGGCTAAAGTTAAATAATAAAGTCAATAGTATTCTTTCTATGGTATTGATGGGATATGGAACTATCAATTTCTTTGATAATAGAGAAATCTAAGAAAGGGACAGTATGATCACTTTGGATCTCCCTATTAAATTAGATGTCTTCGGAGATGTTGATGCAGGAGCATCCACAACACATCAAGCGAGCCAGCACATTGAGAGAAAACAGTTGGACGACGCCATCACATATTTTGAAATACTTTGGAGGTTGTTGCGCCGTTCTTTAATAAAGTCTTTCATAAAGCAGGGCACTTGTATTGTAAAGGGGACCTTGAGCCTTTAAGCTCTCGTCCTTAGTAGATAGGAGGCATTTAATAGATTTAATACTGGTAGATAGAATAGTTAAGTCTAGATTAGACAGTTTCAGTTTTCAAGAGGGAAAACATATATAGACACCCTCCTTTGTACATTGTATTATTATTCATTCAGATTCAAGCATTCAGGAGCAAGAAAAAAGAGACCAAGCAGAGAATTTGTGTGTAGGACCACCATGTACAGATATTGAATTAATAGAAAAGCTTTGATTCAATTCCATGGTTGTGTTATTCTCTGTGTATTGCTGATATTATGCTTATGAGTATTTGCTTCTGGTTATGCACTTTCTTTGATATGCTGTGTATGTGATTTCATAGTTGGATTGAAATCTGAGAGAGTAAGAAATTAGTTTCAATTGTTTCTCTATATTGAACCAGAGAATTCCTGCAAAGGGTGCAGTTGAATTTGTCTGCAAAGAGTGCATGACTGCAGGGTTCAGATAGGGATAAATTTTGTTCTAATCTCTCAGAAGTGCAGATTTGGCACCGGAGCCGTGCAAGACGTGCGCAGGATGGACAAGACTCAGAGTTGCGATTCTGAGCGAAAGGGAATTAGGACTGCTGCTGCAGGTGAGCGTGCAGAGTCGAGGGAGCTTCAATGCTTAGTCGTTTTCAAAGAGATGCCACAAGGAGTGCGTGCAACAAATCCTCATAAAGACTTGTGAAGCGAAGACAAGCTCAGGAGGAATAGGCCTACAGTTCACGGGAAGAGAATTGCAGGAGTGCTGTGGAACGCCCAAGAGAATCTCCACAGGTTGGCGAGGGATTGGACAAGTCTTCACGGAGGAAGCACTCGATTCATCTCGCAGGAAATATCAAAGGAAGGATGGACGGTTGAAATCTCCTGGAGAGATTCCACGAGAACCCGAGGACCGTCAGATCTTGCAAAGGGGCGTGGAGATTACAGTGCAAGCATTTAGAAGTTCGAAGCTCAGGAGGAAGTAGTGTCGTTGATCTGGGTTCACAGGAACCATCATATTTTCACGTGCCATCGCATATCGGCATATCGTGAGTTGAAGCACCAAGCCATTGGAACGGGAGTAACGATATCGCGATCCGCGATATCCCGAAAGGATCACAACCGTTGATCGTGGGGATGTGTGTCAAGGAATCCCATCTACTCGGGCTTCGGAGAATCGGGGTTCTCGACGGGAGAGAACACTTGCATGCCAGATTCACGATCCACGATATCCCGAAGGTGACGTGGCAGTGTGGGACCCCAGAATCTAGCGGAGCACAGGTGGCATTGTATCGGAGGGTCGGCATCGCGAGTAGCGATATCCCGATAGGGAAATATCCGGTAATAAAAAAAGGAGAAAGTCAACGATTGACCCATATCGGGGTTCGGGGACTCGTGAGGCATAAGGCACGCGAGCATAGAATTCGCGAAATCGCGAATTCTGATTTTCTGACTGTTAAGGGAGATCATTGGAAAGTGATGTGGGTGAAGAATTCCCGACGGGGAATTAGAGGAGCATTTACGCTCTTCAGACCAAAGAGTAGAGAAGGTCCTGGTGAGAGCGATCGTTCTCCGGGGAGTGGGGAAGGTTGCACCAGTGTGGTATCAGAGCCGGAGAAGAGTTCTCTTTGGTTTTGGTAGCAGAGAAAAGAAGAATTCACCATGCCGCCCAGAAGAGAAAGACAATCACCTGGTCCAGAAGACAGGGATGCGCGAAGAAGAGGCAGGCCGACAGGAAATCCAGAAATGGAGTGGCAGATGAGAGATCTTCGAGCAAGGCTTGAGGATATGGAGACTGCACAAAGACGCGGAGCTGGTGCAGGGGATATTAGTGATTCCGAGGTTGAAGAAGAAGCTGGACGTGATGAAGAGGTCACAGCAGAGGATGCATCAACCGAGCGGTTGATCAAAGCCATTTCCAGGATGAGTTCCAAGACCAAAATGGACATTCCAGTCTATGAAGGAAGCCTGGATGCAGAACAGTTTCTGGACTGGATCCGAGCTCTTGACACCTACTTCGATTATGAAGATATCGAAGAAGATAAAAAGGTAAGGCATGCTGTCACTAAGTTGAAAGGACACACAACATTATGGTGGGACGAGCTACAGGCAGATAGACGTTCCAAAGGTAAACATAAAATTAAAAGCTGGGATAGAATGATTGCTAAGATGAAAGCAAAATTCATCCCAAGGGATTACCAGATCACGCTGTTTACCGAGAATTGTCCTGACTAGCACAAGAGTGGATGACTTACCGGATGAGATTCGGGAACTGCTGGAAGAGTTCGCTGATATCATCGTGGATGAATTACCTCGTTCGTTGCCACCGATGAGGAGTGTGAGTCATCACATCGACCTCATACCAGGAGCCAGTTTGCCGAATAAGGCTGCGCACAGATTGACGCCATAGGAAAATGAGGAAGTCAAGAAGTAGGTATAGGAGCTGCTGGATAAAGGACTGGTTAGGGAAAGTCTAAGTCTGTGTGTTGTTCCGACAGTGCTTACTCCGAAGAAAGATGGAGGTTGGAGAATGTGTACAGACTCCAGAGCGATTAACAAAATTACCATCAGGTATAGATTTGCACTACCGAGAATGGATGATCTGATGGATTGCCTGAGCAGGGCAAATTATTTTTCAAAAATTGATCTGAAAAGCGGATATCACCAGATTTGCATGAGGGAAGGTGATGAATGGAAGCCAGCATTCAAGACAAATGAAGGTTTGTACGAATGGCTGGTCATGCCGTTTGGCTTGACGAACACGCTGAGTACATTCATGAGACTGATGAATGAAGTCCTGAGGGAATTCATCGGGAAATTTGTAGTTGTATATCTAGATGATATATTGATCTACAGTAAGACGAAGGCTGAACATTTGAAACACTTGACCATTGTGATGAGAAGACTGCAGCAAGAGAAGCTGTTGATCAATATGAAGAAGTCTTCATTTATGCAGACAGAGATCATTTATTTGGGTTTTTTTATTTCAGCGAATGAGTTGAGGATGGATCCAAGTAAGGTGTACGTGATCAAAAATTGGCCATCACCGAGAAATGTTTTCGAGGTAAGGAGTTTCCATGGTTTGGCTAGTTTCTACAGAAACTTCATCAGAAATTTCAGTGGAATTAGCACCCCGATGATGAACACAGTGAAGAAGCGACATAAGTCTTTTCATTGGACAACAGAGGCCGAGAAGAGCTTCAATCTGTTGAAGCAGAAGATCACAGAGCAGCCCGTGTTAGTGTTTCCAGACTTTCAGAAGACATTTCAGGTGAAATGTGATGCCAGCGGATATGCTATAGGAGCGGTCTTAAGTCAAGAGGATAGACCGGTTGCATATTTCAACGAGAAGCTGGATGAGGCAAAGCTGAAATACTCCACGTACGATAAAGAGTTTTATGCCATCATACAGGCATTAAAGAAGTGGAGGCATTACTTGATCCCAAAAGAATTTGCATTGTACAACGATAATCATGCATTGCAGTTTGTGAGTGAATAGGAGAAGTTGAACCAGAAACATGCAAAATGGGTAGAGTACATGCAGAATCTCACATTCGTGATTAAACACATTTTAGGGGCTGCTAACAAAGTGGCTGATGATTTGAGCAGGAAATGTTTATTGCTGCAAGAGTTCCGAGTCAAAACATTGGGTTTTGAAAATCTTAAAGACATGTACGCAGGTGATGCGGATTTCGGAGAGGCATATGAGGCAGCTGAGAATCCAATTCTCAGAGATCGGAGCTCATGGATAGACTACATGATCCAGGAAGGATTGTTGTTTCGAGGAAATCAACTGTGTATTCCGAATTGCTCCACGAGGGAGAATTTGGTGAAAGAAAAACACAACGGAGGCTTAGCAGGGCATTTTGGCCACGACAAAAAATTCGAAAAGTTGAGTGAATATTATTTTTGGCCAGGCATGTGAGGAGATGTCAAGAGATTTGTTGACAGATGCAGAATTTGTCAACATTCGAAGGGCCAGAAACAAAATGCAGGGTTTTATCAGCCATTGCCCATACCAGAGAGGCCATGGGAGGCAATCAACATGGATTTCGTACTAGGATTGTCGAGGATGCAGAGAGGGGTTGATTCCATCTTTGTGGTCATGGACAGGTTTTCGAAGATGGCACATTTTATTCCATGTCAGAAGACCAATGATGCGACGCACATCGCAAACTTGTTTTTCAAAGAGATTGTTAGACTTCATGGATTGCCGAGAAATATAGTCTCGGACAGGAATGCCAAATTCATAGGTCATTTTTGGAGGACACTATGGAAGAAGCTAGGGACTAATTTGGCTTTTAGTTCGGCTTACCATCCGCAGACAGACAAACAGACAAAGGTGGTCAACAAAAGTCTTGGAGACTTGCTGAGGAGCTTGGTGACAGAACACCACAACAGCTGGGACAATGTGTTGCCACAGACAGAGTTTGCTTACAATGACTCTGTGAATCGAAGTATAGGCAAGAGTCCATTTCAGATTGTGTATGGGACACAACCGAGAGGAGTTGCTGAATTGCGAGATTCAGAGCAGACTGCGACTAGCAGTGCTAGTGCAGAAGAATTCGCTGAGGTGATGCAGGAACTTCATAGTCAGGTGAAGCAATGATTGATTGATTCAAATCAAGAGTATAAGCACAAAGAAGATCAACATCAGAGGAAACTTCAGTTTGAAGTTGGGGATCTTGTTCTGGCACACTTGAGGAAGGAAAGGTTCCCAAGGGGAACATACAATAAACTCAAGATGAAGAAAATTGGGCCATGCAAAGTTCTAAAGAAATTTGGAGAGAATGCATATGAAATTGAGTTGCCGGATGGCATCGAAATATCTTCGATATTTAATGTTTCGGATTTATACCCATACAAGGTTGGAGAAGCAGAGACTGGAACTGAGAGACCAGTGGTCCAGTGGCAGAGGCAATTACCAGTTGCAGAGAAGCCGCAGATGGAGTGCATACTGGACAAGAGAGCAAGTAAGAAAACCAGATGAAAGCAGTACTTTATATATCTGGTGAAGTGGAAGAACCACCCAGTGGAGGATGCTTGCTGGGAAAACGAAGCAGTGATACAGAAGCATGGACAGACTGTGTAGGAGCTCATGGACAGGAGCCCATGAAAATTTCGAGCCGAGGAGTATGATGCAGGAGCATCCACAACACATCAAGCGAGCCAACACATTGAGAGAAAACAACTGGACAACGCCAGCACATATTTTGAAATACTTTGGAGGTTGTTGCACCGTTCTTTAATAAAGTCTTTCATAAAGTAGTGCACTTGTATTGTAAAGGGGACCTTGAGCCTTTAAGCTCTCGTCCTTAGTAGATAGGAGGCATTTAATAGATTTAATACTGGTAGATAGAATAGTTAAGTCTAGATTAGACAGTTTCAGTTTTCGAGAGGGAAAACGGATATAGACACCCTCCTTTGTACATTGTATTATTATTCATTCAGATTCAAGCATTCAGGAGCAAGAAAAAAGAGACCAAGCAGATAATTTGTGTGTAGGACCACCATGTACAGATATTGAATTAATAGAAAATCTTTGATTCAATTCCATGGCTGTGTTATTCTCTGTGTATTGCTGATATTATGCTTATGAGTATTTTCTTATGGTTATGCACTTGATTTGATATGATGTGTATGTGATTTCATAGTTGGATTGAAATCTGAGAGAGTAAGAAATTAGTTTCAATTGTTTCTCTATATTGAACCAGAGAATTCCTTCAAAGGGTGCAATTGAATTTGTCCGCAAAGAGTGCGTGACTGTAGGGTTCAGATAGGGATAACTTTTGTTCTAAGCTCTCAGAAGTGCAGATTTGGCACTGGAGCCGTGCAAGACGTGCGCAGGCTGGACAAGACTCAGAGTTGTGATTCTGAGCGAAAGGGAATTAGGACTGCTGCTGCAGGTGAGTGTGCAGATTCGAGGGAGCTTCAATGCTTAGTCGTGTTCGAAGAGACGCCGCAAGGAGTGCATGCAACAAATCCTCATAAAGACTTGTGAAGCGAAGACAAGCTCAGGAGGAATAGGCCTACAGTTCACGGGAAGAGAATTGCAGGAGTCTTGTGGAACGCCCGAGAGAAGCTCCACAGGTTGGCGAGGGATTGGACAAGTCTTCACGGAGGAAGCGTTTGATTCATCTCGCAGGAAATATCAAAGGAAGGACATACGGTTGAAATCTCCTGGAGAGATTCCACGAGAACCTGAGGACCGTCAGATCTTGCAAAGGGGCGCGGAGATTACAGTGCGAGCATTTAGAAGTTCGAAGCTCAGGAGGAAGTAGTGCCGTCGATCTGGGTTCACAGGAACCATCAGATTTGCACGTGCCATCGCCTATCGACATATCGTGAGTTGAAGCACCAAGCCGTTGGAACGGGAGTAACGATATCACGATCTGCGATATCCCGAAAGGATCACAACCGTTGATTGTGGGGACGCATGTCAAGGAATCCCATATACTCGGGGTTCGGAGAATCAGGGTTCTCGACGGGAGAGAACACTTGCATGCCAGATTCGTGATCCGCGATATCCTGAAGGTGACGTGGCAGTGTGGGACCCCAGAGTCTAGCGGAGCACAGGTGGCATTGTATCGGAGGGTCAACATCGCGAGTAGCGATATCCCGATAGGGAAACCTCCGGTAATAAAAAAAGGAGAAAGTCAACGATTGACCCATATCGGGGTTTGGGGACTCGTGAGGCATAAGGCACGCGAGCATAGAAGTCGTGATATCGCGAATTCCGATTTTCTGACTGTTAAGGGAGATCATTGGAAAGTGCTGTGGGTGAAGAATTCCCGATGGGGAATTAGAGGAGCATTTACGCTCTTCAGGCCAAAGAGTAGAGAAGGTCCTGGTGAGAGCGATCGTTCTCCGGGGAGTGGGGAAGGTTGCGCCAGATGTCATTGAGATGGATCATAAATTTGTCACGATTGGGAGGGGTACGAGGAAACCAAATTATAAAATTGTCATCAATAAGTCAATATCAACATTTTGGTTTCAAGGTATATGTATTGAGGGTGTTTTTTTCTCAAAATGTTCCCTCTATAGATCGATAGCTATGACAGGGGAAATGAGAGATTTCATCACATTGTCTTGAATTTTCTCATAGATAAATCTAAATATTTCCTTTTTGTTTTCTCCACCATTCTTCTTCTTCCCACCACCATCTTTCTTATCCACATTACCACCATGTTTCTTTTTCTCCCCACTTTTTTCTTACCCCCATCCTAATTTCTCCATCCTTCTTATGTGGAATGAACTCCATATAATTATTGACCTCTCTGTGGAGATTATATAATAGTTTGTAGTTTCTATTATAATTAATGAATGAATGGATTGAATGTAAGGATCATAGCAAGCTATTACAATTATTTTCTTTTGCTTTTCATTAACAAGAAAGGGAGTTTTCTGGTCTATAAGCCATGACAAGATTTTCTTTTGCTTGGATTTTACACATTGTAGAGTAGAAATCGTGTTAAGGATAGATGGTTCAATCCCATTATGTTATTTTTGTTGTTGAATGTAGTGATTGGAACCATTGATCCTACTTCTTGAATGCACCAAAATAACAACACCGACAAGGAACTCAGAAGAAACCCATTTATGTTGTATAGAATAAGCACCTTCAATTTATCTAGAGATCAATTCACCTTTGTTGTCTTCACCATCACCTTTGTATTCATCACCACCCTTTTTTTTTGGTAAGCACATAGGTCAAATTATATTAGTTTGTCACAGTAAAATATATACAAAAAAGCTTTGATGTTGGCCTGTTGCTTGGAAACCAAACCAACAACAAATAAATAGTCCATTTGTCCATATAGTTTATAGTAGATTCTTAAGCAAAGTCTGTCTAGCTAGAAAAAAATTGTAGAGAAAAGACTGGAGCTTGGAGGAAGCTCAGTTGTAAAAACTACTTGGGATTATCATTCAAAAATTAAAAAAATGCTACCTTCAAATTACTGAGTAGGTGGGTTGGCAGTCGAGTCCTAAGGTGAATCAGAAGTTGACTGCGTCATGCTCTTTGGGGTGGATGCTGTCATGACAATGTTGGAAGAAGGAAGGTGTGATAGATCTTCCCTGAGAAGAAGATGGAGGTCGTCGAGTTGCAATTGAATGGTATTCTGGGCATTCTCCCTCATCTGCAACATCTGGCCCAACAATGTTTTGATATGCTAGTATAGCTTGACCATATTCCAATATTTTGTTTTCCTTGCTCTGGTGCTACCTACGTCCGACACCCAACTGGTGGTGGTCTCGTCCACCTCTTCGTCTGTGGTCAGAGTGCACTCCATCTGAATTTTAACTTCCACCTCTTCCAAATGAGCCCAGAACCAAGGCGAAGTGGCAACTTGGAAGCTAGCTGCAACGAAGTACACATCCCTTTACACCCGAGTTGTGGGTGTATCTCCTTCCACCTAGCGACTCGACGTCTCTACTGGAGCTCCACCTCCTCTTCTGTATCCCTACAAGTATCCATGTTAAGGATCCATCGTGTATTGGGTTCTCCTCCCTACTTCTCAGCTAAGATTTCGTGTAAAGGATCAAAATGTTTTCTTCTCGTGGATTTAACTAGCTCCAGGGTCCTTCATAG
>ML865832.1:6495-18002 GCA_009831015.1 Picea engelmannii | reverse complement strand
CCTCTCTCCAACTTCTAATTGCAGCTTGCCTCATAAGATAATGAGCAAGTGAGTGTGTGTTAGAAGTGAGGCGCTAGCCTCTTATTTATATCAACCTGGCACGTGTGAAAGGTCACCATCTGGCAGGGCCGACCTCTCACTCTAAGTGGGTAAACCCACCTTTAATTAATTCTGGGTCTTCCATTATAACTGTTGGGGCCGACTTCTTATTCTGCACTTTGTAATTGTCCGATGACTAATCTGCAAAAGGGGATTTGGTCCTTATACAATTACCGACATGATTAATCCTCAATGGGGATTAATCCAATAACAATAATAATAATAATGACATGATTAATCCTCAATGGGGATTTAATCCAATAATAATAATGACATGATTAATCCACAATGGGGATTTAATCCAATAACAAAATAATAATAAGAATGCTCTTTGCAGTTACATTATTTCAACACATATATAAATATAAAGATTGGAATAAAACAATCAATAATGTAAATGTGAAAGCAAACTAACATGCAATAACATGCAATTCAAATGGTATAATACATGAATGAAAAATGCCTACTTACCTGCACTTACCTGTGAAGTCAGGCTGTCCCACCCTGGTGGGGTTTGAGGAAGCGCCCGTTGACGAGCACGGGGCGTCTTCGTCCCTCCAATGTAGACAGGTAATAAGAGTCATTAACCGACTTTCTTCCAATTTTGAAAGGGCCAAGCCAAAATTGAGTGCTTCCTTTGATATTAGTGGGCTCCCCTTTATTGGCATCCCACATCCATACTACATCCCCCTCCTTGTACTCTCTAATTTTGAAATTGGTCGTTCGTTGAACAACCCTGGTGTATTGTGAAGAGGGAGGTAGGCGGGATTCTGCTGTAAAGACTTCTTGCTGGGACAGACGGATATGTACATCATCTTTTACCTTCTTTAGTATCTTCACAGTCCCGGCTTCCTTGCTTTTGAAGTCATTTAGGATTCGTTGGTATTCCTCTTTCTTGAGCCATTTAATCTGATCAGAATCTTCCTCTGTTGTAAAAGGCACATCTTCCGGATAGTATTTATGAAGAGTTTGTCTGGTCTCATCATGTGCTTTGTCATCTTTGATGGAATCACTAGGCTCTTTCACATGAATTGTAGTCACAGGTTCATTCTGGAGACGACCAATAGTCCATTTTTCAAGGGTATATTCACATAGGTGAGGTCCATCTCAAGACTACCTCCAAGCTTTGAGGCAAACTTTCTAGACAATAACATCCCCCACACGTCCGAGACGTCTACGACCACTATGTCCATGTGGATGATTTTCTCGGGGTATTCTTTAAGGCAAACTTCGACGTTCTCAATCACCCCATGTGTGGGTATGGATTTAGATTCAAAGCCGCACACATTCTTGTAAGGTTGTGTGACTTTCAAACCTAATTATTGCATGACCTTGAGGGACATCATGTTAGCACCAGCCCTTGTATCCAGCATGCAGTTGTTGAGGCTCTTGTTATTCATTATCAAAGTCATGAAGAAGGGAAGATGTTCATCATATTGAACCCTGAAGTGATCGGCTTGCAACATGATAGGGGGGTCCATGGGTCCATCTGATCCTTGGAAAAAGTTGTCAAAACGCTCTCTGACAGATGGCACCTTGATGACTTCTTTCAAAGGGACAGTTACATGCATCTTGGATAATGCCCCTTCAAAGTAAAAGTTCAAGTTAACCCGTTCATTCTTGGACGTTTTAGGAAGGAGCACATCCAAAGGTGGGTTTTTTATTTGGTCAACAAGAGGTTGGTTCAGCTTCTTTCTTCTATACACCTGGAACTCTTGTTTCTTCAACTTTTCTTTTGATTCCTGATCTAGGTTGTTTATTACCGCCATTCTAGCCAACCTGGCTGCTTCTTTCATGCCCTCTTGATGCTCTGCAGCGGTGATATTTATTTGAGGGCCTTCCATGAGATGGCCTATATTGTTTACTTGTTGATGGCCATTATTGTTATAAGGACAATCATGCTCCCAATGTGCTTCACTGCATTGAAAACACCAAGGGTTTTCATCCACAATGTTTGTAGGTTTTAAGGCATTTGGAACTTCTATGTCCTTGAAAACATTTTCGTTCCACTCAACGATACCAACTCCTCTCTGTACTAGATAGCCATCTCCTTGTGTAGGATAATAATCATCCCAATCTTTAGAGATATCAGAGGTATCATCGGGATAATCACCGCAATTTGTATCTTCTTTTGTCAAGGGAAAAGTGGCACATTCTTCAAACAAGCATGGATCCACTGAGTTACAGTCACTAGGTCCAAGATCATCTGTTAATAAGTAAGAGGGTGTTTCTTCATCTTGCTCAAAATGACCGGTTTGTAATAGTGTGGGAGTCCCCTCAGAAGATACTTGGTCATACGAGTCTTGCTTTGTTAGAAAAGTAATTTTCAATATTTCATGAATTCTTTTAACCCTTTGCAAGATACAAGACATACTAGTGCTTAAGTTGATTTCATTATGCACCCGGGGCTCTTCAAACCTTTTTTCAGATTCCTATTGGTTTGGTCAAAGTACTCAAATCCGGGTTCACTCATACCTTGATTTTCTAACATTGGTGTGTTCAAGACAAATAAGGAATCTTCAAAATTAGGTTTTTTATGAGTGGCCATACCCAAACCCTCGGATGGTTCATGTTGTCTTGAAAAGTTCAAGACATTGTTGATGTCTGAGAAAACTGTGCTCCATTTCCTTTTGGGAGGCATGGGTTTTACCTCAAGGATTTCTGGGAGCTTGAGTTCAGTTTCTGTGATATCCTCATCACTGGATTCCAAAGGGTTGTTATTGTGTGAGAGATTAACCTGATAGATGTAGTCTTCGAATCCAAGGTTCCTCTCAATCTGGTAAGCGAAGTCTTGTGCTTCTTCTAGAGTCGAGGGTGACCGATCTTTAAGAGTAAACTGCAAAACTCCTTCCAATGAGTTCAAGTAGTGTTGGAGGATAGCTTCTTCTGAGTTCAAGTTAGGTCGGATCTTTTTGAGGAGAAGATTGAACCTATCATTGAAATCCCTAATGCCCTCGCTAGAACCCTTGCAAATATCAGTATATTGAGAGTAAAGGGAATCCATGTTTTCCTTTTCACACCAAATTTTCTTAAAGACTTGTTCAAGATCTTTAGGGGTCTTGATGCTTCCTTTCGGGAGTTTGTTAATCCACTTTCTGGCACTTCCGGTGAGTGAGCTCACAAAGAGTCTTAAAAAGACGTCAGGGTGTTCTTGTCCGGATTGGTGAAAATGAAATGCTTCACAGAACTTGGTCCAATGAGAGTTGCCATAAGATCCATCTTCTCCTGAAAATCTAGGTATCCATGAGTCAACCTTACTGGGTAGATCATGCAGTCCTCCTGAGGTGTTGGCTAAGTCCAAAGGGCCAAAAAGTTCTTTGTGAGACCAATTGGGAGAACTCACGGGGATAACAGGATTTCTAGAGGCCATAGTAGTAGTTTCAGGTATGTACTGACGCCCACTGCGGGTCGTCATCAACTGTTTTTGGAGTCACCAGATAATTTGCTTGAAATCATCAAAGAATAAAGGGAAAACACCATAAGTGGAGTCGCCAAGTAAGCTTTGTAAGATAAATACTCTAGAGGCAAGGCTTAATGAAAAGTGTTGTCTGAGGAAGGTTTGACTCAGTGTTCCCCGACAGCAGCGCCAAAATGTTATCGCACAGTTTGTAGCAAGGATAAAAGGCTAAAGGTTGGAGAGCCAAACTGGCGTAATAGGAACCAATCCCACCCAATGTCAGCACAATGGGATGGTTCTTTCTATTTAGGGTGGTAAGGCCCAGGGGAGACGTCCCCGGTGACCTGGGGTTTTGAGAAGGTGTGGGATTATAAGACAAGGATAATTTCCCCCCCTCACAAGTCACCACCGAGCAGATAGTCCGGCTAAACAACCAATAATAAAGTAAAACCCCCAAAGAGATACACCTGCCTGAGACAAAGCAACAATAAACTGATATATGCAAGCTTTGATCAATGGGTTAGTACTTCATGTAAATCAATGACTATCTCATACACTTATAAGCAATATAATAAATATTGGCGAAGTCAATGTTTATAAATAGCAAATGAAAATTAAGTCACTTCTTCAATAAATGCTGAAACAATATGGCATTCAATGCAACAAATCAATACTTCATTCAATCAATGCCTTTAATCACCATTCAATTGCTTATAAAGAAAAACGTTTAGTTGCACCAATGATATTATAGCTTAAGATGACGACAACAATAGGTTAATAGGTTAGTTCCTAAGTTAGGGTTTAATTCAAGGTTTTGAAAGTTGTTGTGATCAGGTTCACTTCAAAAGCAATAGGTCTTTTAGATCAGTGCCTTAGGGTTAATGGAGTCAAAAAACGAAGGACGCAAGAGCTAAAGGATGCAAAGGTAAAACAGCTAAGGACTAGAGGGAGAAGCTTTGAGGTGTTGCTAAAGCAAGCCCTCAAAGTCAAAACCCTAGGGGAGAGAGGCTCACCTTGGTGTAGGAGAACTAGGCCTTGGTGCTCTCTCCTCCTTCCTTAACTCAATGGCAATCACAGCTAGCTGAAGATGAAGCATAAAACCAAGACAAGAAGGTTTGATGAAGCAAAGTGTTGCTACAGCAAGGCTTTGCCAGCAAACCCTAGAAAAATCGGCCCAAAGTGTAGAAAACCTAGGCTTTAAGGCGTCTCCTTCTTCTCAGCTCATAAAAGGTACGACTAGCAAAATGAAGAGAGAATGAGAGTGTAGCTACGGCTAGGCTCTCTCCTTCAATCAATGGATGAAAATTCTCTGAATGGGGACATGAGACAAGGACCTACTTGTGTGCTTGTCACCTAGGGTTTTGTTCAACAAAATTACAAAATATATGCAAGAAATAAATAATGCAACCATTCAATCAAGAAATTTTGTAGAAAAATACTCACATATCACCAAGAAAAAGCATTGCAAACCCTAGTTGTATGGAACATGCCAAGAAAATCTTCCTTCAACAATTGTCCCTCACAAAATCAGCGAATAACCCAAGAGAGGGTGCAAATTTCAGACCTCACTATGAGTGAGTGTGAGAGATCAAAAAATGAAGGTGAAAATCCTTCATTTATATAGTATCATGACCTAAATTTACATTTTAGGTCATGTAAAAGGCCGACAAGGCCAAAATACTAAATCATATTGTTTTACATTAAATTGTCAAATTAAAACCCTAATCAAGCTGAAAAGAGATAACAAGCCCCTCTACATGGAGACGTTAGCCCCTTTTAGGGCAAATGGAGCATCCTGGAGAAAAACGTTAGCCCTCCTTGGGCTTCTCCAACCTGCCACACATGCCAATACTGCCCAGTCTGCCTCCCAAAACGTCCATAAGGTAGGATGACGTCATGGTCATCATGGGTGACGTCCTAGGCCTTCCAAGGCCAACGTTCCACTGAAAAAGGGCCAATCCCCCTAGGTCAAGCTCTGCCAAGGTGCCTCTGGTGAAACCTCCTCCTCTTCTCCGATGCAAAGCCCCTGATCCATCTCTGTCATGTCTCTGCCCCCTGATGGGGTCTCAGCATCCACCCGGTGGGCTCTTCATCCCCATGGAGGTCTGAACTGATCATCTCCCCATGTGTACCAGTCCAAATGGTACTTGTCCATCGGGCATGATCCTGCACATCAACAGCTACACCCTCCATGGGCTCATCAGTCACAGGGATCATAGCAATGTCAATCACATCTCATCATCAATATTATTAAACACGTGCATAAAATCCCTAATACATCAATCACAGCTCAAAGACATTACACAATCCTACAATACACATTTGGAGAAAATGACAGGGTGTCCTATTGGGCTAGTGTCCACTGGAAAAGGAAAGTCTCCGGAAGAGACCTCATCCAAGCCATGCAAGTGGGTGATGTGGTCAAGGGATGTCCAAGCAAGTGGGTGCAGTGAGGGCAGAGGATGCAAGGCTTTACCTGTGGGTGCCTTTGTAGAAGGCGAGCTGCACCTGTCCTGGATGCAAATCTTTCCAAGCCCACGCCTTTATTCTTTCATTTTTTATTGCTTTTTTGTTCAAGAGCTAATCAGGGGACACTGCCCTGGCGTGGTGACCAGTGGTGATAGCGTTACCCACAAGTACTTTTGCAGAAATGAGAAGGTTGGCTCGTGATGAGACCCCCTTTCCCTTGGCCATGCAACCAAGAGTCACTATCCTGGCGTGGTAACCAACTGGTGGTAATGTCATACTGCTAGGTACCCATGGACCTAATAGGCTGGCTCGTGATGAGACCCCCTATCCTCTGACTAGGTCTTGTTTTTGTATTTTTTACGGGTCCCTCTTGTTTCTTGCTGAAAAGCCTTTTATTGCTTTCTCCGGGATCCCTGGGCGAAGCATCTCGAGGTTTTATTCTTAGGCTTTTATCTTTTGCCAGCTTGCTTTTACCTTCTGGGCCTTTAGCCCCTTCTTCCCACGAGGTAAGGTGCAATCCTGTAAATAGGTCAATCCATTGCCTGGACAAGTGGAATGGGATAGGTGAGCGGGAAGCAAGATGAAAAAGTGGTGTTGTGAAGGGAGCAAGCGATGGCTTTTCAGAAATCCCCCCCAGTGGCAAACCAAAACCTACAGACACAGGCTTACTAGGGCATCCTGTCAATCCCCCCAAACATGGTCAAGTGGGCAAGCGTAAGATCCAAGCAGTTGTTAGAAATAAAAGGAATCATATGCACATATTCAAGGGTTTTGATGATCAAAGTGACACATACCATGATACCTGAACTAATTACCTCATGGAGCAAGAACCATTTCTGACATAGGACCAAGCCGATGGTGATGGATGCCGCTGTTGCTAACAAGATAAAGATGCTAGAAGAAAGAAAAGGTGGGCCCTCCAGGGCCATGCTAAAGTTAATCCTGCTCTCAGTACTCCATGTCTAGGACCTTTGGGCCTCGAGACATGATCTCCTAGTTATCCCTAAAAGTGGGGATAACAACACCCACACAAGTGATTAAATTATTCTAATTTATTGTTGACATATGTTAAGGGCTTTCACTCACACTTGAGAGTTGTATATAAAGGAGTTAAGGATGATGTGACATTTCATAAGTGTGTGGAGTCTTGGTGATTTCAGTCCATTTGTTTGGTAACCTCAATCCAGCCATGGAGGAAGCTATGTTGGCCTCAGATCTGCTGTATTTGTGATTTTTTGGGCAGGTATCAAAGGAGGAGGGCCGAGTTGGGCAGCAGGTGAAGGAGAGGCCAGCCGCAGCAGTTAAGGGCTGTAGGAGGGCTCAGCCAGTCTTGAGGAGGCTTTAGGAGGGCTCGGCCAGGTGCCAAAGGTATCCGTGGGCTGGTACAAGTGTTCGGCCTGCTAAGAGGATCCTAGCCACAGCTTTTATGAGGCTCAGCCAAGCGGGAACAGGCCTACAGGTGACTCGTCCTAGTGATCTAGGGCTGCCACAGGTCAGTCAAGGACTCGGCCAGGAGAAGGAGGACTGATTAAGGGCAGTGGCAGTAGGGGGGAGACTCAGACAGCATAGGAAGGTGGCAGTGGGACTGTGGGAGGACTCGGCAGCCAAGTCTAAGGCTGGCCGCAGGGGTTCTAGGCACAGAGGGAGGCTTCCACAAGTGCTAAAGTAACTCAGCATGTTAGAAGAAGTTTGTCCCAGGTTTTGGGAGGCTGTAACAGCTGGCACAGCAAGTGAAAAGAGGCTGGTAGAGCAAGCACAGAAGGGCTGTCACAGCCACAGTTTTGAGGGCTGTGAAAGCAGTTTTGCGACAATCTTGGAGGAGACTTTGGACAGCCCTTGAGGGCAGATTTTGAACAGTCTTAAGGGGCTGTTACAGTAGCCAGTTAAGCTACAAGAAATAGGGCTGAGTCAGCAGTCCTTTGAAGTGGCCTTTTGGAAGATGTTGAAGGCTGCTACAATCAGTTGAGTTGACCAGGTTTGGGCACAGAAACCAAGGAGGGTTTCTATGGTGAATTTGTAAGTATTTGACATTTTTTATTGCATAAGAAAAGGGCCATTTACCCTGATACGGAAGCCCATTTGTTTTGAGCCTTGTTCTGGGTTTAAGAATAAGTGATTTGGTATTAAATTCCTGTGTACTTGTGGATGATTCAATTGCTGGTTTATTTCCGCTGTGCTAAGTTGTTAGGCATCTCAGTGTGTTGATGTTTACAGTTCAAATTGTGCAAGTTTGTGTATTTTGTTGAGAACATAGACCAGACTTGAGGTGTGTGTGCTCCAGTCTGGGTGCACTCCGAAATCTAACAAAATATTGGTTCCATATTGTCAATCAAGGCTCTTAGGGCCCTTACATTTAAAACTTATGTACTTTTGACTTCTATAGGTAAAAGGCACCTTACTTTATTTTAATTTTTAACATTGGTACGTTACATTCTTATACTAAGGTTACATTGTTTATACTAAAGTTCTATAAACAATTTGGGGAGTTTGAGTATAATTAAAGTAATTTTTATGATTGGTACAATACATTATTATACTAAGGTTCTATAAACAGTTTGGGAAGTTTGGGTATAATGAAAATGGGCACATTACTTTTTCTCCTTTGAATTGGCTAGTAGAAGAAAAACTAAAACTTAATTAATTACCCAAGTCCAAATCCTTTAAACTTAGCACCTTTGTTATTCTAATATGTTTTTCACTTTTAATGAATGACACCATTTTAACTTTAATAAACTAAAGCATCTAGATAATTTTCACTTGCCATATGATTCTAAGAGAGGCAGGCCGGTATACATGCAATGTTTGACTCCCCCATTATTATATTTTATCAAACTTATATCACCTATTCATTTGATGCGAAAATGAGTGGAATACTTTCCAATAGATAAGCATGGGGTGTTTTTTTATGCAAATTATATAAGCCTTTCCAGCTAAAATCGTAGGCAATTAACTTCATGTTTTCTTTTTATGAACTAGAGTTCCATGGCTTCCTTGAAACAACTTTTATATTGGGTGTTGGGTGATTGTTATAAAACTACATTGAAAGGGCAACTTTTTTTTGTGGCAGTCTTTTGATGAGATTGTTTCCCAATAATTTTCTTGTTGCGTTATTTCCATAAATAATAGTAATTAGGTATATTAGAAAAACGTTCCAAATTTATAGCCTACAATCATGATGCAACATTTAGGCTAAAAAGATACTATATATGTACAAAATAGAAAGTAAAACAAAAAAAATATAGCAAGGAAACAAATATATACAGAAAATTTTGCGGAAACTTAAAAAAAAAATAGAGTCAACAACTTCAAAGCCAAAAAAGTTACTAATTAGTCATACCTGACAACTATTTCGATTTTTCTGAATGTCCCTCATTATTCTCACTGAATCATCTTGAAATCCATCCTGAGCAAGAAACAAGGAATTCTTCAAGTGTCAAAGACAATAAAACTTCTCAATATTATACAGGTATAAAGCATACTGAAGGCCCATGTCAGGGCCTCATGGCATCATTTCAAGGTGTGGGTTAGTAAAATAAAAAAAATGCATGATTGTTACCAAAAATGTAGCTAAAACAAGTTCAACCGAAAGCAAGCCTTGATCAAAACTGGTTATAGTTTGTCAACATAGTCAAATAGACATTACACATGTCAAAACTTTTTCAAGTTAGCTCCTTACAAAACAATTCACTAGGTTGGGTATGTAAAAACTAAGTTTCACTCCAATGTAAGTTAGGCATCCAAAATGACTATAAAATGGGTAGAAAGTGCCACATTAATGCATCAACAATTTGGTTTCTTGATACCAATAGCCAGCTGAAATAAACGAGTACAAGTAAAATGAAAAACATTTTAAATTCAAGATTTTAATTTATATCCCATTCAAAAAATAATGTTAAAAGAAAAATGAAAATTTAAAGCATTCGATATTCATTGTTCAAGATTATAATTTATATGCCATAGAAGAAACAAAATTCTAAAAATTTGAGTACAGCATTTAAGATATATAACTTTCCATGGAAGAACTCAAAAGCTAAGACATCTCACTATATATTAATCATGTTAAGAGCGAAATCATCAAGAAAATTATGCAAAGCTAGGAGACAAAACAAAGAGAAAGCCAAGGCACATCACCACAATAAACACAACTTAAAATGAAAAACCTAACTTCCAAAAGTGAACAGACACAGAAAAATCTCTTGATTCTAAACGATAATTCAAGTTGACATTGTTGGACCTGTTGCCCCCTCAGGGGCAACTAATTCTAGATCCACCCTTTCAAGTGTGTGGTGTTGCTGCTTTCATGAGCTCTCTTGGTCATATTCTCCAAACTCAGACTGTTTCTTCCAATTCTCCATCAAATATATGATGATCTTTCCTCACATCACTCATCAGATCTTTGAAATGACTCAACCATGGTATATCAGCTCCTATCTCATACACCTTAGATGACACATGCATTTGCAGATGGTACACTATTCTTTCATTGCACATGGTCATGGTACATTGGTTTAGTTTGTTTTACTTCAGCTGTTGTGCTATTTTCTCATGTATGCGTTTGATACTTAAACATGGTGTCATAGCTTCTTAACTCATTGTGAACATGGTAAACACTAAAGTGTGATCTAATAGCACTTAATAACATTAACAATTTGTTATTTGCCTCATTGTACCATGGGGGACACAATTTTCTCTTAGATAAGTGTTGTCACATCTTAGGTCAAGTTGTACTACTAGGGATCTAGTTAAGGTAGCATACCTCGTATCCCTATCCATACTTAACACTTTAAATCTTCCCCTTTCACTTCCATTCCATTCATAGAAAGTTATTACTGCCCATGTTTGACTTGTCAAATGTAATTCAACAAGGTCCAACAAAGCACATGAAGACTACATTGTATAGAAACCTAAGTCAAATAAAGTCAAAAAAGGCTAGAGGTGAAGAGAAAATAAAAGTAAAAAAGCCAAAAACTAATAATGCTAGAGATATGCCACCTCGCCAAAAGGCCCTTACCCCTAAAGTCCTATGCCTAATAATGCATATCTAAAGAAAGGACTAAGAAATCAAAGAAAGAAAGAAAGAAAGGAAAATGTTAATGGGGTAGTAAAATAAAGTGTTGAGATGGTAACTCTAAGCTAAATGCTCCCTCTTAAAAGATTACACATGGAATTGGTGAAGATTCGTAACTCTTAAAAGCTAGTTGGACAAGACAAAAGACCTCCACATCATCATCCATGACTTTGAGGGTCAATACATGAAGTTTTTGTTTCCCTTTCCATAAGTTATCCATCACATTACCTACCTCTAACTTAGTCATCTAGGAAATACCTCTTGTTTTAAGATTTGTCACATGTAATAAAGGTTAAGGGTGTCCTCCCACTGTGAAACATAGGCAAATTTTAAAATTGTTGATTTTTCACAGTGTTTTCTCACCCTGCAATTTATCCCAATCCCGGTTTCAGTCTCTCCTTATCACTCCAAAATGTTTAATGCCCTTTCCCAATATTAATGAAATTTGCAAACATTAATATGCATAAAATTTCG
>ML865831.1:0-11559 GCA_009831015.1 Picea engelmannii | reverse complement strand
GTTTAAACGGTATGTCACCTATCTCTCTTTAGTTAGTAAATTCAATATTTAAAACTTAACGAAAGCGCCATGTTCTGGTGTGTTTTGTTCTAGATCTAGGTGGATCTAGGGAGATCCGTTAGTGTCCGTACCTATCGATTTATCCAATAACACCTGGTGAAGTTATCTAATTCCCATATTGAATTTCCTTTCACCACTTCAATTAGAAGCTTTGCATTTAAATGCTGAGATGAGGGCAATCATTTAATGAATTTCCTTTCATCATCTCTTTTTTGGACTAGATGGGGGCAATCATTTTATGAATTTCCTTTCACCATATGTCTTATATTTTTAAAACATGAAGTCGAGGAAAAAAAATTGTATATAATATACCAGGGATGATATCTATTTATAATTTAGCAATAGAGGTATGTTAACTCACTTTTATTACTCTGGACTAATCCTCTTCTGACCTTCAAAACACCTTCGCTTACAGGGAATTTTTCACGGGGATATTTTATTTTCAAGGGACTTTCCTTGAGCGAAACTAATCAGTTTGAATCTGCTAGAAAGGTTAAAGTAGTTAGGATTAGCCCAGACATACTTTCTTTTAGTTAAATTCAGAGGAATCATAAGTATTATTTTCCTATTCTCATGTTGAAAGCTTGTTTCTAAGCTCTCAGAGTTAAGGTGAAGTCCTTTTTCCTCCATGAATATCAAGAAAAGATATTTAGAATCACAGGAAAATCTAGCTTGAGGATAAGCAGGAAAAATAGAATGAGGATTCAGATGTTCTATTGTGCACACGGTCACTCCCATGTGAGTTTGTTTATTGATTCTTGAATTCTTTTCTTTGAGGTCTTTTTATTGCTTATTTTATTAGTATAAATTTTATTTCATTTTTTTTATTTTGATTTTATTCTATTTTTTAATTTATTTTATCCAGAGAAGACTCTTCATAATTAAACCATAATTTTATATTCCTCTGCTTGTAGATTAGGTGACAATATTTGTACAGATGAAACTTTTTTCATACCTAGTGATATATCCTTGAAAATTTAACTTAGGTCAGTAGGGCAGAAGCTCATACCTCGGATTTTCTCTATATTTTCAACCAAATAAACTATCTATTTATCACATGTTTTGAGAGAAAGTCGACGTTTTGAAACGTGAGCATCGATTTTTGATACAGCTTATCGCTCGACTATCAACAAGTATCCTCCAATGAAAATAAACATGAGATCTGTCAGGAGATTATGTAGATTGAAACTATATGCGTTACTTATTTTTATATTTTTGTTTTTATGAAATCGGCAAACCTGTTTTTATTTCCAGTGAAAGTAAAGACTTACCGAAGAAATGAAAAATTGTAAACAAAAATGTGAAAATCAAACCGGTATGTACAATGGGAGTTCGAGATCTGGTTATTGCATGAAATGCTTCAGGTAATGCCCGTTGATAGGGGGTGTTAATGATTTTCACATCGCGATTTTCTAAAAAAAATGAATGTTTTCCCTCAGAAGTTGTGACCTTGAAAGGTCCACACCAAATATGGTCAAATTTGTCGTGCTTTTCTGAGTCTTCCTTCCTGGCATCCCACTTTAAAACCAGCTCACCCAGGAGAAATTCCCTATCTTTAGCTTTTTGTTCAAACAGGGATTTCATGTTATCTCGATATTTCTGCAGTCTCTCATCCACTTCAGCCCTATTTTGTTGGACTTCAATCAATTGGTTTATTCTTCTGGTGATGTCATTTGGCTCTTCCTTTGCATCCTGCTAGAGTTTCATTACGGGCAGAGCAAGATTTATGGGGAGAATCACATAGGTACCGTCTACCATTTGAAAAGGGGACATTCTGATTGATTTCTTAGTGCCTATTCTATTATCCCACAAAGCATATTTCAAATGCACATGCCAGGCTTTCTTATTTTCATTCAGCACTTTTTATTATTATGGTGATTAGCCTATTGTTCAAGGAATCGGCTAATCCATTCCCTTGAGGATAATAGGTTGTGGAATGTCCTAGTACAATTTTTTACTTTTGACAAAAACTTACCATAGCCATGGATTTTAAAGCTTGGGAATTATCAGTGACTGTCTTCCGAGGACAGTCGAATCTCAATAAAATGTTCTCTTCTAAGAAACTAATCACCATTGAGTTCGTTGTGTTTCGCATCGGAATGGCCTCCACCCATTTAGTGAAATAGTCAGTAGCGGTCAAAATCCACTTATGTTGTGCGCTTGAATGTGAGTGTATTTCATCGATGAAATCCAAACCCCATTGCTGAAATGAAGCTTTTGTTTTGACTGGAACCAAAGGTAAGGCCGAAAGATTTTGCTTGCCTGAGAATAGTTAGCAGGGGTTACAGGCTCTGACTTTGGCATTCACATCAGTGAATAATTTTGGCCAATAATATCGAGCTCTCGGGATTTTATAGGTCGTTTCTCTCCAGGCGTGATGCCCTCCACACACCCCTTCGTGAAAATCATTTATGACTCTCTCTGTTTCAGATTCTATTAAACAACTTAATAAAAATCCTAGAGGATCCTTCCAATATAGTTGGCTATCCATGATATAATACTTTACTGCTTGCAACTTCAACATTCCAGCTTTGGAAGGGGTCATATCATTTGGGAACTGCAGAGTCAGCAGGTAAGAAACTATGTCTTTATACCAAGCAGAGGAAGAGATTTTTTCTTGGATCTCGGTTGTAGGTATAGTAACATCAAATTTATCTATGTCTGGAAAATCTTCGAAATCTTGTAGATGAATTATCCCAAGTGCCCGGAAATTTGATTTGGCTAATAATTTAGCTAATACCTGACCTTTGAAAAGTTTGGTCGGTTTTAATTCTAGGTCAAATTCTTGAATCTTGGCTAACCATCTGCCCCTTTTTCCATCACTATCTGGTTGAACTAATATATCCTTGACAGCATTGGCTGGTACATAGGCAATTATCTTAGAATGGAGCGCATAAGTCCTGAAATATTTGATGGATTTTACCATTGTGTATGCTTGTTTTTCCAATAGATCATATTTTAGTTCAGCATCTCTAAGACTTTTACTAAAAAATGTTATTGGCTGCTCGAAACCTTCATCGTTTTTTTGTAAGAGCATGGTCGTGATAGTGTGATCGAAGGTGAATGAGAAAATCAAGAATTCTTTCACATAATATGGGCTAGCCAGCATCAGCCCTTCACCTATAACTTTCTTGATGCATTCAAATGACACTTTGGATTCAGTTGTCCATTTGACCTCGTTGTCCTTTTTGAGCATATCTGTAATCAATTTTACAATTTTAGCGAAGTTTGGGAGGAATCTTCTTAAAAAGTTATTTTTTCCTAAAAATGATTGTATTTACTTTTTGTTCCTATGAATATTGATAGTATCTATAGATTCACCCCTTTTCAGGTTGATTTTGATTCCATCTCGAGATACTATATGTCCCAAGAGTTTGTCTTCCTGCATTGCAAAGTGATATTTCTTGGGATTTATAGACAAACTGAATTTTCGACATTTCTCAAACGTCTGTTTGAGGTGTACCAGGTGCTCTGCGTCAAATTTAGAAAACACGGTTAGATCGTCAAGATAAATGACAAAAAAATTATCTCTTTGGCCGACAAAGGCTATGTCCATATCTCATTGAAAGTGTCTCCTGCATTCATCAAACCGAATGGCATTTTATCATACATAAAGGTACCCCATGGGGTGGAGAATGCGGTTTTTTTTTTATCATCCTCATGGACTGCAATTTGATTATAGCCTGAAAATACATCAATCATAGACATTATATTTTCTCCGACCACTTTTTCCAATACGTGATCCATTTTAGGTAATGGATAATTATCTTTGAGGGATGATCTGTTTAAGTTTCTGAAATCTACACACAGTCTAATTTCATCGTTTTTTTTCTTGACTGGAACCAGATTGGCTACCCACTCGGAATACCTGAGTGGAACAATGATCTTCGCATGTAGGATATTTTTCACCTCCCTTTCTATCACAGGCAGTAGTATAGGATTTATCTGTCTGAGCTTCTGCCTGAAAGGTTTAACGCCCTGTTTTAGAGGAATTTTGTGTTTGATTACGGTGGTATCATAAGTTATTAATTCATCATAAAACCAGTGAAAACATCCTTGTACTACTTGAGTAACTCGGCATATTTTATTTTCATTTTGGGGGGAAGATATTTAGATAATTTTACCAACTTAGGAGTTTCCTTGGTGCCCATATTACAATCTTCAACCTCTTTAGGCTGAGGCTGCAAAGTAGACTTTAAGGGAATGTCATCATGATCAAATAATATTTCCAAAGGAATCATACCTTTAGGGATCTGATTATTTTTCAGTACCAACATACAGTGATTAGCAATCTTATCCTGGAACTCTTGAGGATATTCCCCTTCCTGCATGATCCAAGCAGGGTCATTCTGATTTTCTTGATCAATATGTGTTTTAGAAAAATTTTCCACCATTTCTAAGAATTGTCTGATTTGCTCATCATCTCCGAAGACCTGCCAATTTTGAACATTGTTTGGTATCGAGGGTATGTGCCTCATTTATATGTGATACTTTAGTTTGAGGACGGCAGAAGGTACAAACGTTGCAGCTGCTTTGGCCAATGAATCTGCTTGTTGATTTTCCATTATGGGGATGTGATGAATATTAAATAATGAGAAAAAGTTCTCAATCAAATCCCAGGCACAATTTTTGTATGACCTCAGCCTTGGGTATTTGGCCTGATACTTTTTCTTTATATGTTTCACAATCAATTCCGCATCACCATAAACTATCAGATTTTCAATTTTCAACTTCCTGGTAGCCTCTAATCCTAAAACCAGGGCTTCGTATTCGCATACATTATTGGTATAATCGATGTCCCACTATAATTTATAGGAAAATGGAATAATAAACTTGTCTCTAGGTGCCACAAACAACACTCCTGCTCCTACTCCTTCACAAGACTAAGCACCATCGAAATACATTTTCCAAACTCCAACACTATTTACATTTTTATTTGTCTTTTCTAAATTTTTTTCTGTACAATTTTCTTCTATACATTCATCTAAATCATCATCAAGAGATAATATACAATTTCCTAAATCCTGATCAACGACATAAACAGGGTAATTTTTTGTATTCTATAGGTCACTTACAGTATATTCCAACCTTGTTTCTCTGTACAGGCGAGTGAACTGTCCATCAAAGATCGGGATTGTAGTGTACGTCATGTTGAGTTGAAGGGATCCTCCAAGTTTGGCGCCCCAAGACCTGGATAACAACATGCCATACTTTACAAGGATATCAGCAACAACCACATCCATAAGAATACCTTTTACAGGAATCTATGCAATATTAACCACTAAATCTTTAATCATACACATACATTTAACTTTTCTCGAATCAAAAGAATACAGATCTTTGTATGGTCTGGTAATTTCAAGGCCCGATTTTTCCATAGTAGCTTTGGGCATCACATTGTGGGAGGCTCCATAATATAACATATAATTATGGAGCAGATGATCATGCACAGTCAGCGTGATGTAAAAAGGAGAAACATAATCTTTGGCATTTTCAAAATGCAGACCAAACATTATAGTCGATTTATCATCTTGTAAATTTATAACATCCACATGACTTTCAATATCCGAAAAATTTATCATTTTAGCAATCTGTTTTCTATATGTAGGGTTTTTTTTCCAGTTCAACCAGAGGTACAGGGATCTTGATTTTATTAATTTCATTTTCTAGATTGAAACTCCATGTTTTCTTTTCAGTTTTTCTGGTTGGGATCTCTATCTCCCTTTTTTCGGATTTATTAGTTTGTGTTGCTTTCGTTTCGGCTGTCTTTGCTTTGACAGTCGGAATTTCCACTGCTTTTGTCTTGGCAGTCTGTGTTTCAACTACTAACTGAGTTTCCTCACTCACTTTACTTCTCATCAAGATCTTCTTCAGTTGCTTAGTTGTGACATTTCTATCTCTAGGCCTTAAATTATACTTTTGTTGAAGTTCAGCCATTATATTGTCGATGATTCCTTGATAAGCAGAATATTTTGTAATATTTATGCTATCATCGTTAAACAGGTATTCTGTGCCTAAATACCTTTCATAATCTTGCCTCGTCAAATGAGGTTCTTGATTATCATCGCTAAGATTATTCGTGTCTTCATCTAACTCCTCAAAGTTTCGCATGTCATCTCCTCCTATAAAAAAATTCGTTTTTAAAGGGGGTCTGAATATTTTGATCTTCATTTTTTATCTGTCTTTGTTGCGTTTGAGGGTTAGGATTTCTTATGAAATATTTTCCAGCGAAATGATCCATTTTAGATTGGTCCAGTTCCATCCTCGATATTTTGTTTGATAATTCTTTAATTATTTTTTCCATATCATCCATTTTGTCTTCTGCGGACCTCCCAGATCCGGAAGGTCCTATTTGTTCTCTGAATCGTCTGGTTTCTTTATTTCCCATTTCAACTTTCCTCATGCCATCATATTTGACTTGATTTCTATGGCATCGTCCTAAATTCTTGTGAGGTCTGTAGATCTCATTTCCCTCAACAATAAGGCAAAGTCGGGTTCAAAAGCCCTGGTGAAAATCACTTTTGTGTTGGGAAGGTTGAATCTCAGTTGGAATTTTGTTATATAGCGTATTAAATATCTGAGTGAATTTGAGAACTTTATCTGAATTTTTATTTCTTAAATCTTCGAAATTGGCTAGATAATAAATGTGATCTTTCCTCTCTCCCCATTGTATGAGAAAGGCATTCTCCAACTCGTCATATTTTCTGATAGAACCTGTCGACAACCCTCGAAACTAGGTTCTCACCTGTCCTTCAAAAGTTTGAACTAGGAGCCTTGAATAAACATCCTCATTCTCAAGGCCAAGGATATCGGCAAATTGATCGAAAAAATTTATGTGTTTAGTGGTCGTTAAGTCTCCCTCTCATGTGAACTTTGGCAGGTTTTTCATATAGATTTCAGGTAAATCATGGAGGGGAACTGGGAGGACTAAAGGAGCGTACCTAGAAGCTACTTTAGCAAAAATTATAGGAGGTGGGGGTGGTCCTTGACTGCCTCCTCCTCCTCCTCCAGCACCAAATCCACCACCTCCTCCTCCTCCTCCAGCACCAAATCCACCGCCTCCTCCTCCTCCTCCAGTACCAAATCCTCCTCCACCTCCGGCACCACCTCCTCCAACAGAAATCATTGATAATCTAGGGGATGAAACTTGGAGATTCTAGAGAGGATTTTCAAAGATGTGTAGTGACCTTTCGGCTACTTCGGGATGAAGAGAAACAGGTTCTAGGAACTGATCATCAAGAGACAGAAAATCGAAAAAGGGGGGAAAAGAGAGATGAGGACTAGGTTCTTCAAACTTGTAGGATATACAAACGGGAGATCCAACAGGAGTTTAATCAGAGTGTAAGATATATTCTTCGAAACTTTGGGAAGATGGAAACTTAATTTCAGGGACTAATGGAATATCAACCAAATCAGGTATCGAGATGGGTCTTTTACCTTTATTATCAAAGGATACAATTGAATCAATTTCGGATTTTATCTTGGGTAAAACCAACTCGGGGTTTATGATTTCAGCTTCAACTCTATCAGTCAATGTTTCTCCGAAATGGATTTGGGTGGAACCTTCTTGCAGATTTAACTATTCAGGTGGAACCTTAGCATTAGACTGTGTAGGTTTGGGTTGGTAAACCTTACTTGTGGATGCAGTGGTCTTCTTGAGGTATCCCCTTAGTTTTAAAAAATTTCCAGGGTCAGATACAGGTATGGTCTGCTTATCGTCTGGGTTTTTTCTGGTATTCCTTCGACTGAATGATAGCTTATTACTGGTGGAGTCGCCAAGTGAAAATTAAAATTAGCCTTAATATTGTATTCAATCTTTGTTCACTATCAAAGAGAGAAAATTACCATGTCGTTCTCCCAGGGAAAAATAACTTTGTTTCTCTGTCCCCGACAATGGTGCCAAAAATATGTTGTTTATGAGATTAAACTTAAGGCTTAAAGCTTAATGTCAGGCATCAGGAACTTAAGGAATGATTTGTTTTAAGAATTCTTTTTCTTCCGTTAGTTATGTAATAATTTAAATCCTCAAATGAAATTAATAGTTGAACAGAATAGAGGTCGTGTTTCGTTGTCTGAGTCAATTAATCAAATTGAGTGGTGATGGAGAAAATTAAAAAAATATTAAACAAACTAAGGCATCAATGACAGAAGAATATTACATTTTTTTATAGTAGAAGAAAGAGTGGAATGCACCCCTTAAAGGATATATTATATAGTGATCCAAGTAGCTTGCAGGTCTTGTATTTGTTGATAGCAAATACAAAGGAAAAACTACTTTATTATCAAATAACTAAATGAAAATATGATTACAGTAGATGTTTTAATAAATTGCAATCATTCACTTGTCGAGGAGTAACATAAAGGAAACTGGGAATATGAAATACAAGAAGAGCACATAACTCAAACTGCACAAAATTTGGAATCCTTGTATGCTCTTGTATTAATACTCACAAAGGATGAGTTTTCTTAGTTACAATACGGCAAGAAGAAGCCTTTGTTCATTCTTCTAAATATGTATTTATACAAAAGGTTCTCAACCCTAAACGGTTGGAATTCTCCTTATTTCTAAAATAGTAAAGGTTACAAAATGTGAAATCTGAAACGCTTCACTTGCATCTCTTCTGTTGAAATAGGTGTAAGGTCTCCTATGAATACAACTTTGGCCATCAAGTTCTCTCTACTGAAATGTAGAGATGTGACAAATTGGATAGGACTGTATATCTCAGTGGGTGGTTGCTTCGTGGTTGTGTTAGTTGTTGGTTTACCCGATGTGGACTGTGGCTTTTCTTTTGCCTTCTTTATCAAGGTCTCAGTTTCCTCCAAATTTTCTCAGGCATCCTGTCCACTAGAGCTCCATGTTTCTAACCCTTGGGTCTCTGTTTGTTTTGTGGCTGGAGGCGTCAGGGTTTCTCCTTGCAATACTTTGGGGAGGTTATTTCTCCGATGCTTCTAGAAGTTATAAAACTCGGCCAATTTATCTGGCGCCAGAGCTTGAACTCAATTCAATACCTCTTGATAGGACCTTGCTCCTCAAAATATTTCGTCTTGAGGAGAATCTTCATGTTCATATATTTTCAAGTTGTAGAGGGCCATGTGATTACCTACGATCTTTTGTGGATCGTGCTTCTTAAATTCGATATTGACCAACTTGATTTATTCTAGGGTCGCGGCTTCTACCTTCTAATGGTCGAAGTCTAGTAGAGAAAACATACCAATTTGCAGGGAAAAACGGACCATACCTTCTTTTGTACTGCTTTCATATCCTTGCTAATTCCCCCATGCACAGTTTGATGTGCAACTTTGTGACACACCAATCAATCTGGTAAAAATTGAGGCAGAGCATGTGGAGGAACCAAACAACCGAAAACCCTAATATAGGAGAAATTCTCTTCAACGTACCAGTCTGCTATCTTGCCCAGATTTGTCACAATTTTAGCGGAAATCCTCGGAGGTGGGTAGCCATATATAACGGTATGCATCGGCACCACCACCCAATCGCAGATTTCATAGAAAACTTATTTCTCCTTGTCCTCCCAAAGTATTGAATGATAAATATGTATGGGTTCAGCACTAGTTGGAGTCCAACTCCAACCCGTCAGAGGAAAAGGTGTCATAAAACAAACAGAGCCCATGATATAAGCCGACATGAAAAATTGGGTCAGTTTCCCCTTCGTTTTTAGTGACTGATATCTTGTAATCTCTTGAACCAAACTGTCTAACAATATCTTGGCCCAATCAAAAGAATATCCCTCTGCTACTGTGTGCATAAGAGGCACCCATGGTAAAAAGAAATGGGTTTTGTTTTCCTTCCCGTAGAGTCTACACATCATCATTGTTATATAAATTATGTGAGGTTATAGTGCGGCAACTGTGTATACTCCATGGGAGTCAGCTCTGAACTTCTCGGGGTGAGAGTACCAGTCCTTAATTAAATCGAGAAGGTTTTTTCCATATTGGGCACATTCCTTCTTGTCAAAGTCTACTAGGAAATTGGCATTGTAAATGAAATTTGGTGTTGTAGACAATTTGTACATCACCTATATACGTTCTAGCCAGAAAGACCCAACTGTGACCTTTTGTGAATTGAAGATGGTCATTCTCGAGATATCAACGTTCTATGGCACCCAATTGATCATATCATTGTAAGGAAGGATTCCAGGCCTCGTTGTTATCTTATGTAGCTCGGATTGGGCAACAGTTTTGTATTTGGTAGCTAGGGCCTATGTCTCATCATCACCTAAGTCATCCAATCAATTGACCAATTCATACTGCAGAATATTGAATACTTGTGTCCAGGATTTAACGACGTCTATGCTTCTGGGTGAAGTGTCGGAAAGGATATATGTGTTCTGGCTTGATCCTTCACCGGGCGCTTTAGTGTATTTTCGAGGAGCCATGGTATCAGGGCTTAGAACTTTGCTATCTATCACGAGAAATGCACAAAGTTCATTACCTTGAAAGCTTACTGCTCAGTAAAAAAGCATAATGAAATTCGAAATTCAATATCATTTTCCTTTAATTATATTGATTTACCAATACTTCTACTGACGGAGAATTTACTTTCCTTAATGAATAATATTTAGGCGGTGGTCTAAGATCTCATTTGGAATGATTGTTGTAAATCAATTATTAATGTCATTAAATTTCGGGAAAAGCACAGATGAAATTTGAATTTATCCGAGTCGTTATTCAACGAAGGATTAATTATGTGATAATCATCATTAATGTATCAGTTAATCACACTTATCGTTAAGTAAATTTTGGAATTTCGGATATCGAGATATCCTATAACGTTTCAAGGTATGACTTCTGAAACGCTAAATCATGATGCGATTAGTTAATCTTAATCATGTTTAACCCTTTTAAATAATCGTGATTAACCTAAGACAGTTTAGCGATTTCGGACATCGGGACTTTGATAATTGCTCAAGATAGGATCCCTGAAACGCGAAATCCCGATATGATTAATTAACCGTTAATCATTTTTTAATCCTTAATTAATCCGATTTAAATTCTTAAGATAGTTTCACGATTTCGGATATCGATATTTTGGAGTTACTACATGTTGAACTGTATGTATCATGAAACTCCGAAAGCCGACATTTCGAAAACAACCGTTAGTGATTTGACTCTTTAATGAGCAGGTGGCTCCATAACTTTTAAAAGTTTAGGATCATTTGATTAGGTGAAAATACTTCATCAATGGTGAGACTCAAGTGCGCATTGCTTTTATTTTCACAAGAATGAAATCTATTAAAGTCTAAATTTTTATAAATATATATGTGTTCCAACAATCACATTTGCATAAAGAGTGCCTTACAGGGCCCCCATCAAAATCTCTGACCACTTCTCTATGGACCTTACACTATCACCAAGGTTGTGGGTAGAAATGTTTTTGAGCTCAAAACTCCACCCTTCCTTGGCTTGCACCCAGTGTTCAATGTGGACCTCCTTCAGCCATATTTTCCACCATTATTGGACACCTCAGAGATCACAGAA
>WSFP011429496.1:0-21821 GCA_009831015.1 Picea engelmannii | reverse complement strand
TAAGGCTGGGAGGTTTGTGGAAGGCCTACACTTGGTTGGTGGAATCTACCATTGATAAATATAAGTATATGTTTATGTTTTACTCATAGATTGCATGAATCTATTGCTTATGTTATCATGATTTCCACTGTGTATATGATTTAGTATGAACTTCTATGGTTTTTAAATTATAGCAGTGAATAATATGTGTACTCTGAGCTTGAATGTGTTTATTTTCTTAAATGCATGTGGATTGAATAACACTTGTATAGAGTGGTGTTAAAGTTTCCTTTTCAGAGCGATTAAACATAGTATCAGAAAGTGGCGCAGCGGGTTCGCTACAGTTTGGTATCAGAGCCAAGGTTTCAACACTGAGCCTAGATGGGCCAATGGACCAGTCTTTGGACCCAGAATGTGAGGGGAAATTGGGTCTGGAAGGCCAATTTCATACCCTGGTTTGCTCCAAAGTGTCAATTAGTTACTTGACGAGTTTTTAAAGTTCAGGAGGTATAGCGGTGTTATGAAAATGCAACCATTGTGGTATGAGTCCACAGGGAGAGAGGACTCCACACCAGTGGTGTGGAAGCTCTAGGATCTGTTCGGGAGGGAAGGCGAACCCTTGTGAGCCGTCAGATCTTGAGAAAATTACCCGACAGTCGTCGGATCTGTAGAAGAGTTGCACAGGGTTTTAAAACTTCATGAAAAGGAGGGTGAAAGTCCCGAAAAGAGTTGGCCTATCATAATATCGACATTAGGGATATCGGATTTCTCGAGGTCGAGAAGGTCGGGACATTTCAAATTCTGAAATAGCGAGAGGGAATCTGAGCCATCCATCTAAGGAAGTACGCGTGTCGCGCGATTGTCCAATTCGGAGATCCGGACACCCGACCTCACATAGGTGAGCGTTTTTTACCTTGCATCGGGCGAAGTCCTGAGATTTTATCCAAGCCATCCAACAGTTGAGACACGTGGGAGAGATCGAGTGACCCATCGATATATCGGCTACCGAGGTTTTGAGTTGACATAGAACTTTGTCATCGGGGAATCATAAGTTTCGAAACTCCGAGATTGGATCTGAGCCTTCCGTCAGTTGGGACATGTGGGCGAGATTGGGAGCCCATCGGTATATCGGGGTTCATTGTTTCACGAATCCTAAAGACAAGGAACCTGGAGCATTTGAAATCGTGAAATCACAAAATAGTGAGAAGTGGAAAGGACCGTCCATTCTTGGGGACGCGTGGCCGAGATCGAGGTAGTCGGGAAAGTTCCGGAAGGAGAGTCATCCATCGGGAAATCGGGGTTCAGGGAATTGCGAATCCTGAGGACATATGTGTTTCGGCATTGGAAAGTATAAAACCCCGATAGGAGGTATGACTGTGGTCATATAAGGGGAGGCCGTGTGAACCACGAGTCTAGCCCGGAGGGCTAACGAGAGTTAGAGTGCAACGACGTTTGGAAGCCTGAAACGTCGAAAGGATCTGTGTCGTAGATCTGAGAAAGATCTAACCATTGGATGTTACTAGAAATGGACGTGGACACATGGAGATGTACCACGTTCCAGTAGGCCGAGAATAGAAGCGAGAGAGGTGGGACCCATTGTCGTCGTTAAAAGTGACATGGACCCTCGTGAACATGCTACATGTCACCCTAGTTGTGGGTGACCACTGTACTATGTGGGCCTGGAGGGTAATGTAAATCGAAATTTCAGAAGTCGGGAGTTAGAAAGGAAAGAAAGTTTGAAATCCTCATGGACCGAAACCCTGAAACCCGAAGTCCTGAATTTTCGAAGTGCCGAAAATGAAAGCTTCGAAAACCTGAAAAATGAAGTCCTGAAATTGCAGAGCAGAACGAGAAATCAAAAAACTTATTTGAATCAATATGTCTTTTGTTCTTATTCGTATTGGCTTATAAATGTTATGAATTATTTCGGAAGGAGTAATGGCCTGACAGACTTTGAATTTAATTGCACATTGCGTGTGCAGAGTTCAACGGAGGTCAGGACTCCAATTAAACAACGCCGAGTATGGAGTGGGGAAAGGTGCATATTACCCCCGAAACAGAAGACAAATGGGAAGGAAAGTATGTCAATACGGGAGTGGAAGGATTGAACTCCAATGGGCATGGAAAAGAAAAGGATAAGGAAGGACACATAATGAAAATAATTGAAGGATTGCAAAGAGAGGCCAAGGCTCATTGAGCTGATAGCCGAAAGCTTATGAAAGTCAGGGATCGACAGGGTGTACTAAACTTAAAATTCTTGAAGAGCCTGGAAAGAATAGAGAAGAAACTTGAGAAGGGAAGAGACTCAAGTACGATGGAGAGTTGCAGAACCCATGGGAGAAGAAGTAGTTTGAGGAGTGGTAGCCGACATCTTAGTCGCTCCCAAGGACATTCTGACAGGAAGACACATAATAGTTCAAGCCCATCCCCTACCAGAAAACATCGGAAATATGGAAAGGAGGAATTGAAGGGAGAGATGAACAAGATTAAGCCTCCAACATTCGATGGAGAACATAAAAAGGAGGAAGATGTCGAGACATGGTTGCTTGGCATGAAGAAATACTTCCAACTGCAAAATTATTCCGCCCTTGCAGAAGGAAGAATTGCAATGTACCAACTGAAAGGAAAATCATCCATGTGGTGGGATCAGTTTGTGCAGGTGCATCACATTAGAGAGAAAGAGGTCACTTGGAATGAATTTAAGAGGTATTTCGAGAAGAAATACCTGACTAAAAGATACTATGACAGAAAGATGAAGGAGTTCTTCGAACTCAAGTTGAGCAGTATGACCATTGATGAGTATGAACAAAATTTCCTAGAACTATTGAAGTATGTTCCATTCATCAAAGATGAGGCTATCAAGATTCAGAGATATCTGAGTGGACTTCCACCTTCCATGAGTGACAAGATTCAATATGATGACCCTAAGACCATGGAAGAAACAATAAGAAAGGCAAAATGCTTGTATGAATAGCAAGGAGAAAGGCCTATCCTTCGGAAGGCTTGGAATGATCAGAGGAAGTTTAAGAAGGAACCGAGGTATAAATGCTAAAATTTTAGAAGTTTTAGAAGCTACAAATGCTACAAATGCTAAAATTTTGTCTTTCATATTTATGTATCTCAAAGGTATAAAAGAGTTTGGTATATGGTATACAAAAGGGAATGATTTGTTTCTTGTTTCCTATACAAATGCATATTTTGAAGGTTGCATTGATGATAGAAGAAGTACAAGTGGAGCAACCTTTTACTTGGGTGAGTGCCTGGTATCATGGTCGAGCAAGAAATAGTCACCAATATATTTCTTTACAGCATAAGAAGAGTATATTGTTGCAGCAACAACATGTTGCACTCAAGTTATATGGATGAAAAAAACTTTGAATAATATACAGGTTGAGTATGATGATCCCATTTTGATATTTTTTTATAACACCAGCGTCATCAATATCTCAAAGAATCCAGTGATTCACTCCAAGAAAAAACATATTTCAATCAATTTTCACTTTCTACAGGAACAGGTTGCATAGAATCACATCAAGGTCAAGTATATTGGGACAAAAGAGAAAATTGACGATATCTTCACCAAACCTATTCTGAAGGATACCTTTGAGTATCTTCGATAGAAACTTGGAGTAGCTTATATCCCATAATGAATTTTTGAATTATTTTCATATATGTCATAGATTTACACGAGGAAGCACCATATAGAGAAAAAGTAAAATAGAAATACATGAAGCTTGTAGATAGGAGGAGTAGCCCAAAGGACAGTGCAGACAGGGGGAGAAGCCCCAAAGGGAAATTACCCTTTTCCATTGATGTCAAATGGGGAGAGACAGTAATCAAAGGCATGGAAATGGAGAGAAATAACATAGGCATGATCACATGAGGAGCAATGGTCAAAGGGGGAGGATGAGCATAAGTGTTTCCATGCCATCATCATTGCATCAAAATATTGCCATCAATGCCAAAGGGGGGTATTATTCAAATTTTGAGATGGTTTTCATTTATGTCAACCATTGAAGAAAGTTTGGTAGCAAATTCTAGTAGCCCCAACGATATGGTCATGGAATCCATAGTTAATCAAGGAATAAATACATGAAGGTCATTGTATTTGCAAGTAAGACTATCGTAAATGGATAGTAATGTCATGTTGTTTATGGTGATAGGTGGAATGCCATGTGGTTCCTCACGATTGAGGAGTTATGGCCTTGTAAAGTTGGAGGACCCTGAAGAATGATCTAGAAGCCCCTAGGAGGTCAACAAGTCAACAAGTAGTTACATGCCATTCATTATGGGTAAATTACTTGCAAAAAGAATTTAATTAAGGGTAAATTGGTTGCAACAAGAGAGTCTGGGTTCACCCTAAACTAAGGAAAAGGGGTAAAACAATTACAAGCTAGACCCTAAAGGAATTCCTTTGGGAAGTATAAATAAGATATCAAGACACTTCCACTTGCACCTATTGAGCACATTGAATATATATGTTTTAAAGTTTTATTTGCAGGTACTATTGATATAATTGAAGTAGTGAGTCTGAGGCAGTGAAATTCAGTGAAAAGAGAAGTTGCACAAGCCAAAGGGACGAAGTTGAGCTTATAATTTAGGTTTTTTATGAGGTCATCCATGATGAGTTGTTGTGAAGGAAGAGCGTGAACATCCATGAGTTGCAGTAAAAGAAGAGTGCGGACATTCATGAGTTTCATTGAAGGAAAATGTGAACTCTCAAAGAAACACAGAAATATGCGGGTTGCAGAGGCATTAGGGCATGTAAATCCATGGGTTTACAAAGCACACAACAAAAATATGTTGAGAAAAACAAATCTTTGAAGATCAAATCCATCAGGTCATTTACAGGTTGAGAGATAAGGTTTATTGTGTATGCTAAGGTATATATTATGTAGTAGTCCAGCAAAAAAATGTCTTATTAGTTCATGAGTATTTGTCTCAGAAGACATTATTATGGATCTCGGTATGAGGTTTTGATGCACAAATCTTGAGTGGTAACATTTGATGAATTACAACAACAGTGACAAGTTATGGCAATGACAGTGACATATCAGTAACAGGTTGATTGATTCAGTGGTAGTCATATGTTGTCTACATTTATATTTCTTGGTGGTTGGATGGGGCAAGAAAACAGGGTTGTAGCCTCCTTCCAGTTGGTGTCATAGAATCAGGGAGTTGGATCTTCCTTCAAGTTAGAGCCTGAAAACTAGGGGGTTGTAGCCTACTTCTAGTTGTAGCTGAAAAATAAGGAAGATGGTGATTCCTGTGAATGTATTTCTTCTAACATATAAGAAAATTATTCTGTGGTTTTTTATAGCATTGGGTTTCCATGTAAACTTCTGGTGTAATGTGTATTTGTGAGATGTTGGCCTTATCTCCAAGTATACCCTATATTTCTCTTTCTCAGAAGATAATATTTTAACCTATCAATATTTTTTAGTGTAGATGTGCTCACATTGTACTACCATATATGTACATTGACATCCTTTAGAGTGAATGGAATTTCATTATTTCATTCACTACATGATATACTCTTATTCCCAGATTCCTTTGAGCACTATGTTTAACATGAGTGGATTTCCTTTAGTGGCTTCCCAAGACTTTATGGATGCATTTCGTCTGATATATTAACACTCTTTAGTCTTTACCTTTGATCTTGTTGTTAGATATTATTGACATAGAACCCTTTGGTTGAGTTCCTACGTTCACCTTTAACCAAGTTCAAATCCATGGATGATGATTCTAAGGATTTCGACCAAAGAGAGTACAAATCAATGATTGGAAGCTTACTTTATGTAACAACTTCTAGACCAGATGTGATGCATGCAGTTGGATAGGTTGCAAGGTTTCAAGAAACACCAAAGGAATCACATGTTATGGAAGTGCAGAGGATATTTATGTATCTCAAAGGTACAAAAGAGTTTGGTATATGGTATACAAAAGGGAATGATCTATTTCTTGTTTCCTATACAAATGCGTATTTTGAAGGTTGCATTGATGATAGAAGAAGTATAAGTGGAGAAATCGTTTACTTAGGTGAGTGCCTGGTATCATGGTCGAGCAAGAAATAGTCACCAATATATTTCTTTACAGCATAAGAAGAGTATATTGTAGCAGCAACAACATGTTGTACTCAAGTTATATGGATGAAACAAACTTTGAATAATATACAGGTTGAGTATGATGATCCCATTTCGATATTTTTTTTATAACACCAACGCCATCAATATCTCAAAGAATCCAGTGATGCACTCCAAGACAAAACATATTTCAATCAAGTTTCACTTTCTACGGGAACGGGTTGCAGAGAATAACATCAAGGTCAAGTATATTGGGACAAAAGAGAAAATTGAAGATATCTTCACCAAACCTCTTCTGAGGGATACCTTTGAGTATCTTCGATAGAAATTTGGAGAAGATTCTATCCCATAGTGAATTTTTGAATTATTTTCATATATATCATGGATTTACATGAGGAAGCACCATAAAGAGAAAAATGAAAATAGAAATATATGAAGCTTGTAGATAGGAGGAGCAGCCCAAAGGAAAGTGCAAACAGGGGGAGCAACCCCAAAGGGAAATTACCCTTTTCCATTGATTTCAAAGGGGGGAGAGAGTAATGAGAGGCATGGAAATGGAGAGAAATAACAGATTCATGATCACATGAGGAGCAATGGTCGCAGGGGGAGGATGAGCATAAGTGCTTCCGTGGCATCATCATTGCATCCAAATATTTCCATCAATGCCAAAGGGGGGTATTATTCAAATTTTGAGTTGGTTTTCATTTATGTCAACCCTTGAAGAAAGTCTGGTAGAAAATTCTAGTTGCCCCAACGGTATAGTCGTGGAACCCATAGTTGATCAAGGAATAAATACATTAAGGTCATTGTATTTGCAAGTAAGACTATCGTAAATGGATAGTACATGTCATGTTGTTTATGGTGATAGGTGGAATGCCACGTGGTTCCTCACGATTGAGGAGCTATGGCCTTGTAAAGTTGGAGGACCCTGAAGAATGATCTAGAATCCCCTAGGAGGTCAACAAGTCAACAAGTAGTTACATGTCATTCATTATGGGTAAATTAGTTGCAAAAAGAATTTAATTAAGGGTAAATTTGTTGCAACAAGAGAGTGTGGGTTAGCCCTAAAATAAGGAAAAGGGGTAAAACAATTACAAGCTAGCCCCTAAAGGAATTCCTTTGGGAAGTATAAATAAGATATCAAGACACTTCCACTTGCACCTATTGAGCACACTAAATATATATGTTTTAAAGTTTTATTGGCAGGTACTATTTATATATTTGAAGCAGTGAATCTGAGGTAGAGAAATGTAGTGAAGAGAGAAGTTGCACGAGCCAAAGGGACGAAGTTGAGCTTATAATTTAAGTTTTTTATGAGGTTATCCATGACAATTTGTTGTGAAGGAAGAGCGTGAACATCCATGAGTTGCAGTAAAAGAAGAGCACAGACATTCATGAGTTGCAGTGAAGGAAAATGTGAACTTTCAAAGAAACAAAGAAATATGTGCGTTGCAGAGGCATTAGGGAATGTAAATCCATGGGTTTACATAGCACACAACAAAAGTATGTTGAGAAAAACAAATCTTTGAAGATCAAATCCATTAGGTCATTTACAGGTTGAGAGATACAGTTTATTGTGTATGTTAAGGTCTATATTATGTAGTAGTCCAGCAAAAAAATGTCTTATTAGTTCATGAGTATCTGTCTCAGAAGACATTATTATGGATCTCAGTATGAGGTTTTGAGGCACAAAGTTTGAGTGGTAACATTTGATGAATTACAACAACAGTGACAAGTTATGGTAGTGACAATGACATATCAGTAACAGGTTGATTGATTCAGTGGTAGTGATATGTTGTCTACATTTATATTTCTTGGTGGTTGGATGGGGAAAGAAAATAGGGTTGTAGACTCCTTCCAATTGGTGTCAGAGAATCAGGGAGTTGGATCTTCCCTCAGGTTGGAGCCTGAAAACTAGGGGGTTGTAGCCTACTTCTAGTTGTAGCTGAAAAATAAGGAAGATGGTGATTCCTTTGAATGTATTTCTTCTAACATATAAGAAAATAATTCTGTGGTTTTTTCCCACATTGGGTTTCCATGTAAACTTCTGGTGTAATGTGTATTTGTGAGATGTTGATCTCATCTCCAAGTATACCCTATATTTCTCTTTCTCAAAAGATAATATTTTAACCTGTCAATCTTTTTTAGTGTAGATGTTGTCACATTGTACTACCATATATGTACATTGACATCCTTTAGAGTGAATGGGTTTTCATTATTTCATTCACTACATGATATACTCTTATTCCCAGATTCCATTGAGCACTATGTTTAACATGAGTCGATTTCCTTTAGTGGCTTCCCAAGACTTTATGGTTGCATCTAGTCTCATATATTAACACTCTTTAGTCTTTACCTTTGATCTTGTTGTTAGATATTATTGACATAGAACCCTTTGGTTGAGTTACTATGTTCACCTTTAACCAAGTTCAAATCCTTTCACCTACTAAAGGATTTGAACTTGGCACCAACTGCACCTATGTTATCATAACTACAAAATGTATCCCTCTTACTCAACATGCCCAATTGGTATGCATATTTGCTAGCAAAAATTTCTTTTCTAGATCATATTTCCATTGGAATTCTTCCACATTTGTTAGCAAAAACCATAATACACAATTTTGGTAACATGTCCACAATTTTGCCCCTTTATGGTCACCAGAAATATTCTTTCTGACTTCCTATGAATTATGTTGCTCATCTCATAATTTTGGGTGATTACATGGAATTATTTTCCCAATACCTTTCCAATTATTGCTTTCTTTCTCAATTCTGAGTTTTGAGCAGAAATTTATAATCATTTGATTATTACACAAAAACTCCTTCAACCGGGTGCAATGTTTAAGTGTGCTTATGCATCCTTTCACCTACTCATTTTGAAATTTGATAGCATTAGCACATATTTTTGATAGAAGGGTGTAATAACCCCTTGGTGAAAAAATGCAGGTCGGGGGTTCTTGCGCAACCCACTTTACGACTTTTATCCTAAGTTGTTGAGCGATCTGATGTTTTGGCGTGTTGTGCTAAGGAACGCGCAGATCTCAGCGGTTGAACATGGCGTGCTCATATCTATGGTTTGTTGATGATTAAATTCAATGAAGTTTTTCCTGCAAATATTTGCTAAAGCCTATTATTATAAAAACTAAATAATAGTAGTAGGTGAGGCCCCCTTGTAGATTGAAGATCAAATCTTGTGCTTATTTGATGTTATGCTACTATTCAATATTGCTTTCATGGTTGACGATATCTTGTTTTATTGGAAATGGATTAGGCATATTATACATGGTCCCCTTGATGTTCCAAGCTCAAGTTTTATATAGATGTTTTTTTTGTATGTTCTTGGATCTATTACTTGGGACACCTGCAACAGACATATGTTAGTAACAACAATTGAAAGGAAATTAAAAGGAGATTAAGAAATTAAAAGTAGAAACTACCCTATGATAACATGATATACTATATGCATTTAAAAGATTGTGGCAAATCCTAGATAACATATGATAGCCATGCAATTTATTGAGGTTTTATAGAATATGGTTGACATGCATTTCTGTATAGTGGAGATGGTAATATGTGATGTGGGTGGAGCTCTTGGAAATTAAAGGTTGTTGGTCTCGATGCATGGTTCAAAGTGGATGATTTTTTTATTAGTAGCTAGCGCGTACTAAGAATTGAGTGAACTTGTAGTGTGGAGGTGATGTGCATTTACTGCACATCAGCTCTACTCCTTTCGTTGGTCGCCACCTTAGTTGGGTTATTGTTCAAACATTGTTGCATTGGTTATGCTCTGATTTCTTAGTAGGGAGAAACCACTCGACCAACTCACGTTTTAAGGAATTTGATTACATGTATGTATTTTTTTGGCCCTTCATGAGTCTGATCTGGTTATGAAATGGATGTTGGCTTAGGTTTATTGGCTTGTGCCTTCCTTAAGTCATGCAACTGTGTAAAATTGTGATTGTGAAATGAAACATTGATGATTCTCTCGGCAATGATGTTGAATTCATAGTATTACTGGTTATCCTGGGTGTTAACAGTCACAAGGCATCTCTGTATCCTTGCTAGTTTAGTTGAAGGATCCTTGTTGTCTTGGTGGGCTATCTTCATGCTTTCATATTGTTGTATCTAGTCTGTGGGATTTTATGGGGCTTAATGATTGAAGCACTGTGTCACCGTGCATTGTGCATTTTGGAATTGGTTTGTTTTCACCACTAAGGGTCACACAATGATTTATGTTGTACCTTCTCGGAACTGTCTTCAACTCAGGGTTGTGGTTGTTTGACTGAGGAGTCACGAGGGTTATACCCTATGTGTGTTAGGTATCATTGCCAAGATGAGGTAGAACCTTATTCCTCTGTTATGGCCTCTCCTGTCACAGGTTTTCATCACTTTTTGCATGAAGTAAGTTGGGGTGTTCTCTATGTATGTGTTGTTAGTCTCGAAGGTTTTACCATTGAAAGGAGCCGACTCTAGTGCTAGCTTAGAAGAAAACCATTAACTCCATTAGCTCCTCCAGTTTGAGGGTTTTATAGAGAATATTGTCAGGTCTGTCAGGTTTACTATGGGTTATTGTGGATTGAAATGTATTCTCGATTAATTTAAATGCAGGCTCGCCCAATTGGTTATGTGAAAATCGTGTGGATTTTGGTATCTAGTCATTGCCTGTGTTATTGAAATGGAAACCCTGCATCGATAATTGGACAGTTCAAAATAAGGCTCATCCCTTCATGAAAAGGAAGGTTTCTCCAACGAAACCCACTTACCGAAAGAAATCCAGAGCCACCTTGACTAAGATGCAGACTGTGCGTACTGTAGATGATTTCGACTTCATCATCACAGCTATTGCCAATGCCTCACAGGACTTCTTGAAGAAACATGAAGCCAAGCAGGAGGAGATGTATGACATAATCGAGGTTGAACTCAGAGGGGTATAACAGGCCCTTCAATCCAGCCGTGCACTATCCACTGCGGCCCCGCCATCAGAAGAATTAGAGTTGGGAGATGAACCTGCCCAACTCCATAGAATAGGTGATGTGACCAAAGCTCATCTTCGTCAAGCACAAGCTGAGAAAGACTAGGCCACAACATCCCTGAAACAAGCCCAAGAAGAAATGGTAGAGCAGTCCCAGGTTTCACAAAAGGAGAAGGATGGCCTTTGGCGCAAACGTCACCTCGGGCACCTCCACGATCACCAGGACCTTCTTTCCTCCTTGGCCCGAAGAACTCAACAGTTCTTCTACTTCCCTTTCAGGGAGTTTGCACCCCACAGGTTCTACCTAGCGTGCCCCTCACTTCTTCTTTCAGGGGATCGAAACTTCGCGACTTCGCGAGTCTAGCAATCGAGTGTTAACCCCTCGGATTCCCGAGATCCGATGTTCCGATCTTCTCCTGCTTCCTCAGGATTTCTACTTTATCGTAGCCTCGCACTATTGAAACTTCGCCTCTCGCGACTCCCAGCACTCGATCCTCCAACTTCCGAGTTCCGATGTGACAAGACTCCGAGATTCTCCTTTCGAACCTTCGGCTTTCGCGCCTCGCGAATTGAACCTCCAAATAATTGGCTTCCAACTTACGATCCTCGATCTCGTGAGATTCCCCAATCTCGGCCACCTGTCTTCCACTCACTTTCGCGGTCCCACATGACTTACGTCACCGTCGAGATGTCGCACTTCGCTCCCTCGCGACTTCTGTTGCGTAAGGTTAGGGTCTTACCTCACGAACTCCCGATACGTTGATCCATGTATAGAAGCGATGCTCCTCGTGACTCCGATCGATGACTCCTAAACGCCTGAGCTTCAGACCTTTCCACGCTTATGCTGTGAACTTCTTGCTACTCCGTGAGCTCCAACGATCTACCGAAACTTGCGGATTTCCCACGAATAATACTGACCGTCCACTTTTCTCCTGCGCAATCCATGAACAAGAAATGTCTCTCCGTGAGACTTGTTCAATATGCTTCGACGCTTCCTCTCAACCTGCTTGCAAAACTCCTCTCCGCTTCCCTTCAAAAACCTTGAAGGCCTATCCCCCCTGAACTTTGACAACTTCAATTCCCTCAGAAAGAAGTTCTTACGCGTACTCCTTGCGGCCAATCTTCAAACATGACTAAGTGATGAAGTTTTCGATCCCGTGCACTCCTGCAGCAGAAATCCTTCAATCCCTGGGCTCAGAATCACAACTCTGAGTCTTCATCTAGCTAGGCACTCCGGTGCCAACTTGCACTTCTTGGAACTTAGAACAAAAGTTATCCCCACTCGAACCCTGCAGTCACGCACTCCTGCGGACAAATTCAACTGCACTCCTTGCAGGAATTCTCTGGTTCAAGATAGAGAAACAATTGAAACTAAACTTCTTCTTCCCCTAGACTCCAAATTAACCATGGAATCACATACATAGCATATCAAAGAAAATGTATGACAAGAAGGAAACATTTATGAGCATAATATCCACAATATACAGAGAATAACACAACCATGGAATTGAATCAAAGCTTTCTTCTATTAATTCAATGTCTGTACATGGAGGTTCTGCATACCCTTCTCTGCTGCCCCTCTCTCCTGAATGCTCTCAATGATAATACACTGTACAAAGGAGGGTTTCTATATCCCGTTTCCCTCTCGAGCTCTAAAGATGTCAAATCTAGAATTAAATTCCTATCCCACTTTACATTAAATCTATTAAATGCCTCATCTACCTAAGGACGTGAGCTTATCTTCTTAAGTTCCATTACAATGTACAAGTGCGCTTCATTAATTTCACACATTAATGTTTGGCACAACAAATATTAAGGTGTTTCAATTCAAAAAAAAAAAAAAAATGTGTTGGCGTTGTCCAACTGTTCTTTGCTTCCGCGTTGGCTCGCTTGACGTGGGCAATGCTCCTGCATCATACTCCCTCGCTTGAAAAATTTCACGGGCTCCTGTCCATGAGCTCCTGCACGGTGTGTCCATGCTTTTGTATCGCCATTTCACTTTCCCAACTGGCATCCTCCACTGGGTGATTCTTCCATTTGACCAGATACTCGAAGTATTCTTTTCTCCTGGTCCTCTTACCCACTCGCTTGTCCAGTATGCATTCCATCTGCGGCTTCTTTGCAATTGGTAATTGCTTCACCCACTCGATCACTGGTTCCACAGTTTTAGTCTCTGCTTCTCCAGCCCTATATGGGTATAAATCTAAAACGTTAAATATCGGAGATATCCCGATGCCATCCGACAACTCAATCTCATAAGCATTTTCTCCGAATTTCTTCAGGACTCTGCATGGTCCGATCTTCTTCATTTTCAGCTTGTTGTATGTTCCCCTTGGGAACCTTTCCTTCCTCAAGTGCACCAGAACAAGATCCCCAACTTCAAACTGAAGTTGTTTCTGATGCTGATTTGCTCTGCGCTTACATTCCTGGATTGAATTTATCAGTCACTGCTTCACCTTACTGTGAAGTTCTTTCATTGCTTCAACGAACTCTTTTGCACTAACGCTGTTAGTCGCAGTTTGTTCTGACTCCCTGAGTTCAGAAAATCCCCTTGGTTGTGTCCCATACACAATCTGAAATGGACTCTTCCCTGTGCTCCGATTCACTGAATCGTTGTATGCAAACTCTGCCTAAGGAAACACATTGTCCCAGCTGCTATGGTGCTCTGTCACCAAGCTTCTCAACAAGTCTCCCAGACTTCTTTTGACTACTTCCATCTGCCCATCCATCTGAGGATGGTAAACTGAACTAAAGGCCAAATTAGTTCCCAGCTTCTTCCACAGCGTCCTCCAAAAATGTTCGATGAACTTTGTATCCCTGTCCGAAACTATGCTTTTCGGCAATCCATGGAGTCGAATGACCTCCTTGAAAAATAAGTTTGCGATGTGGGTAGCATCGCTGGTCTTCTGGCATGGTATAAAATGTGCCATCTTTGAAAACTTGTCCATCACCACAAAGATGGAATCAACCTCTCTTTGCGTCCTCGACAATCCTAATACAAAATCCATGCTTATCGCCTCCCATGGTCTCTCTGGTATGGGCAATGGCTGATAAAAACCTGCATTATGCTTTCTCCCTTTTGAATGCTGACAAATTCGACATCTGTCAAAAAACATCTTAACATCTGCTCGCATGTCTGGCCAAAAATATGATTCGCTCAGCTTTGCGAATGTTTTGTCGTGGCCAAAATGTCCTGCCAAGCCTCCACTGTGTTTTTCCTTTAGCAAATTCTCCCTCATGGAGCAATTTGAGATACACAATTGATTGCCTCTGAAAAGCAATCCCTCCTAGATCATGTAGTCTATCCATGGGCTCTGATCTCTGAGAACTGGATTCTCAGCTGCTTCATACGCTTCTCTGAAATCTGCATCACCTGTATACCTGTCCTTAAGGTTTTCAAAACCCAAGGTTTCGACTCGGAACTCCTGAAACAACAAACACTTCCTGCTCAAAGCATCAGCCACTTTGTTAGCAGTTCCTGAAATGTGTTTGATCACAAACGTGAAATTCTGCATGTACTATACCCATTTTGCATGCTTCTGGTTCAACTTCTCTTGTTGACTCACGAACTGCAATGCATGATTATTGTTGTACAATACGAATTCTTTTGGGATCAAGTAATGCCTCCACTTTTTCAACGCATGTATGATGGCATAAAACTATTTATCATACATGGAGTATTTCAGCTTTGCTTCGTCCAACTTCTCGCTGAAATATGCAACTGGTCTGTCCTCCTGGCTCAAGACCGCTCCTATGGCATACCCGCTTGCATCACATTTCACCTGAAATGTCTTCTTGAAATCCGACAACACCAACACTGGTTTCTCTGTGATCTTCCGCTTCAACAAATTGAAGCTCTTCTCAACCTCGGTTGTCCAATGAAAAGTCTTATGTCTCTTCTTCACCGTATCCATCATCGCTGCGCTAATTCCATTGAAATTCCTTATGAACTTTCGGTAGAAACTAGCCAAACCATGGAAACTCCTCACCTCAAAAACATTCTTGGTGATGGCCAATTCTTGATCACTTCCACCTTCTCCAGATCCATCTTCAACTCATTTGCTGAAATAACAAAACCCAAATAAATGAGTTCTGTCTTCATAAATGAGGACTTCTTCATGTTAATTAACAGCTTCTCCTGCTGTAGCTTCCTCATCACAATGGCCAAATGTTTCAAATGTTCATCCTTTGTCTTGCTGAAGATCAATATATCATCCAGATATACGATGACAAAATTTTCGATGAATTCCCTCAGGACTTCATTCATCAGCCTCATGAATGTGCTCGGCGCATTTGTCAAATCAAACGGCATGACCAACCATTCGTACAAACCTTCATTTATCTTGAATGTTGTCTTCCATTCATCACCTTCCCTCATGCGAATTTGGTGATATCCGCTCTTCAAATCAATCTTCGAAAAAAATTTTGCCCCACTCAAGAAATCCATCAGATCATCCATTCTTGGCAGTGGAAATCTGTACCTGATGGTAATTTTGTTGATCTCTCTTGAGTCGGTACACATCCTCAAGCCCCCATATTTCTTCGAACTAAGTACTATCGGAACAACACACAGCCTCAATCTTTCTCTGACTAATCCTTTGTCCAATAACTCCTGGACCTATTTCTTGACCTCCTCATTTTCCTGCGGCGTCAATCTATACGCAGCTTTGTTTGGAAAACTTGCTCCTGGTATGAGGTCAATATGATGACTCACACTCCTCACCGGCAACAACGAATGAGGTAATTCATCCATGATGATGTCAGCGAACTCTCCCAGCAGTTCTTGAATCTCATCCAGCAAATCATCCACTCTTGTGCTGGTCAGAACAATCCTCGGTTTCCTAACCACAAAGAATTGTGGATCTTCTTTCTTCTCCATCTCTGTGAGAAGCTCCTTCCCACTCATGAGAAGTATCCTATTGCTTACTTCCGGTTTCACTTCTTTATCCTTTATCGGAAGCAATCTGTGTGTCCTTCCATCCTTCTCCAGGGTGTATGTGTTAATTCTCCCATCATGAACCACATTTCTGTCATATTTCCATGGTCTACCCAGCAATAGATGACATACGTCCATGGGAATGACATCACACAAGATTTTATCATTATATCCCCCTATTTTAAATTCAACTAAACATTGTTTAGTGACACTCACCTAATGTCCCTTCTGTAGCCATGATACTTTATATGGACTCGGGTGATCAGTTGTCTCCAGCTCTAATTTTTCCACTATCTCGGTTGAAACAAGATTGTCTGTGCTTCCGCTGTCCACAATGACCTTGCATTTCCTATCCTTGGTCTTTCATGCGGTTCTGAATAGTCAACTTCTCTGAGTTGTTTCCTCCACCTCCTTCTCTGGTGTCAAAAGGATTTTATGCATCCCAAGCGATCTTCCACTTTTCGCATCTTCAGACTCAACATCACGCCTCTGAGCTTCTGCGATGTGAGCTTCTCCGCTGTCTTTCCTTTTCTCTGCACACTCGAATGACTTGTGTCCATTCTTCCCACATGTAAAACATGTGATAACTCCTCCTCTTCCTCTACCTCGACCTCTAGTATGAAGAAGAGTGTTTGCATCAGCATAATCTCCTCGATGATCATTTTGTTGTCTTCTCGGCTCAACATATGGCTGCCTCTGTGAGGTTCCACCTCTTTCAATCTTACCCTGAGGCTTCTTCCATTCCTCCTTGGGCTTCTGAGTTCCTTCCTGGGCAACTGCCTTTCCTCTTGGTTGGATTCTGCCTCGCCCTCGCTGACCTTGCTTTCGGTTCAACTTCTCTTCGGCTTTCAGAGCCAATTGATAAGCATCTTCCACCATCCTGATGGTTAGCATGCTTAATTCATCCCGAATGTCGTATCTCGGACCATTCAAATATCTGGCTACCTTCTCATCATCGCTCTCCCGATGACCTGCTCTGATGTTCAGTCGATAGAATTCCTCAGTGTATTCTTTCACTGTCATCAGCTTTTGTTTCAGGTTTTGCATCCTCCTCAACAGTGTGATCTGATAGTCCCTTGGGATGAACTTTGCCTTCATTTTTGCAATCATTCGATCCCATCTTTTAATCTTTTGTTTTCCTTTGGAACGTCTATCTGCCTGTAGCTCGTCCCACCATAATGCTGCATGTCCCTTCAATTTTGTGACAGCATGCCTGATTTTTTTATCCTCTTCAATATCTTCATAATCGAAGTAGGTGTCAAGAGCTCTAATCCAATCCAACAACTCTTCTACATCCAGACTTCCTTTGTAGACTGGAATGTCCATCTTCACCTTCGCACCCATCCTGGCGATAGCTTTAATCAACCGCTCGGTTGATGCATCCTCTGCTGTGACCTCTTCTTCATGTCCAGCTTCCTCTTCAACTTCAGAATCACTAAGATCCCCAACACCAACTCCACATCTCTTAGCTGTCTCCATCTCCTCCAGTCTTGCTCGGAGATCTCTCATTTGCCTCTCCATTTCTGGATTTCTTGCCGGCCTACCTCTTCTTCGTACATCCTTGTCCTCTGGACCAGGTGACTGTCTTTCTCTTCTAGGAAGCATGGTGAATTTTCTCCTCTCTCTGTTGGCAGAAACAAAGAGTTCCTGCTTTGATACCACTTGGCGCAAATGTCACCCCGGGCACGTCCACGATCACCAGGACCTTCTTTCCTCCTTGGCCTGAAGAACTCAACGGTTCTTCTACTTCCCTTTCAGAGAGTCTGCACCCCACATGTTCTACCTAGCGCGCCCCTCACTTCTTCTTTCGGGGGATCGGAACTTCGCAACTTCGCGAGTATAGCAATCAAGTGCTAACCCCTCGGATTCCCGAGATCCGATGTTCCGATCTTCTCCCTCTTCCTCGGAATTTCTACTTTATCGTAGCCTCTCACTATTGCAACTTCGCCACTCGCGACTCCCAACACTCGATCCTCCAACTTTCGAGTTCCGATGTGACAAGACTCTGAGATTCTCCTTTCAAACCTTCGGCTTTCGCGCCTCGCGACTTGAATTTCCAAATAATTGGATTCCAACTTACGAGCCCCGATCTTGCGAGATTCCCCAATCTTGACCACCTGTCTTCCACTCACTTTCTCGGTCCCACACGAATTACGTCACCGTTGGGATGTCCCACTTCGTCCCCTTGCGACTTCCATTGCGTAAGGTTAGGGTCTTACCTCACGAACTCCCGATACACTGATCCACGTATAGAAGCGATGCTCCTCGTGACTCCGATCGACAACTCGTGCACGCCTGAGCTTCAGACCTTTCCACGCTTACGCTGTGAACTTCCTGCTACTCCGAGAGCTCCAACGATCTACCGAAACTTGCGGATTTCCCACGAAGAATACTGACCGTCCACTTTTCTCTTGCGCAATCCACGAACAAGAAATGTCTCTCCGTGAGACTTGTTCGATACGCTTCGACGCTTCTTCTCAACCTACTCGTGCAACTCCTCTCCGCTTCCCTTCAACAACCTTGAAGGCCTTGTACTCCTTGCGGCCAATCTTCAAACACGACTAAGTGATGAAGTTTTCGATCCTGCGCACTCCGGCAGTAGAAATCCTTCAATCCCTCGGCTCAGAATCGCAACTCTGATTCTTCGTATAGCCTACGCATGCCTTGCACGGCTCCGGTGCCAACCTGCACTTCTTGGAACTTAGAACAAAAGTTATCCCCATTCGAACCCTAAAGTCACGCACTTCTACGGACAAATTCAACTGCACTCCTTGCAGGAATTCTCTGGTTCAAGATAGAGAAACAATTGAAACTAAACTTCTTGTTCCCCCAGACTCCAAATTAACCATGGAATCACATACACAGCATATCAAAGCAAATGTATGACAAGAAGCAAACATTCATGAGCATAATATCCACAATATACAAAGAATAACACAACCATGGAATTGAATCAAAGCTTTCTTCTATTAATTCAATGTCTGTACATGGAGGTTCTTCATACCCTTCTCTGTTGCCCCTCTCTTTTGAATTGTCTCAATGATAATACAATGTACAAAGGAGGGTGTCTATATCTCGTTTCCCTCTCGAGCTCTAAAGCTATGAAATCTAGAATTAAATTCCTATCCCACTTTACATTAAATCTATTAAATGCCTCATCTACCTAAGGACGTGAGCTTATCCGCTTAAGGTCCATTACAATGTACAAGTGTGCTTCATTAATTTCACACATTAATGTTTGGCGCAACAAATATTAAGGTGTTCCAATTCAAAAAAAATAAAAAAATAAAAAATTGTGCTGGCGTTGTTCAGCTGTTCTCTGCTTCCGCGTTGGCTCGCCTTACGTGGGAGATGCTCTTGCATCATCCTTCAAACCAAGTTTGAAGAAGAGAGGGCGCAGGTCAAGCAAGAAAAAGAACAATTGCTTGTAGAGCAACCTAGATTCAAAGAAGCAGTCGACAGAGAACTTCACTCTATGACGGGCTTAGAGCCAAAAGAAGAAGACCGAGTGGAGAATCAAGTAGCACATCTCACGAAAGTTATCCAGCAGCTTCAACAAATAATAGCAGACTTAGAGCTCCGAATAGTGCCCAACACTCCACAAGATGTGTGAGATGAAAGAGAAGAAACTGCTCGAAGTGCAGTTGAAATAATCAAGGCCCTCGCCATGGAATGTAAAAAACTAAGTGATCGTAGTGCCTAGAGTTATGAGCGGGTCACTAAGGATCCTGAATTGAAGGCACTGGAGTCACAACTCCAGGAGGAAAAGAAACAAGTAGAAACAATACAGGTGCAGTTGAAGCCCCTGTCAGCAATTGAGAGGATGAAGCGATCCCAAGAACAACGCACTGCTCAACAGTAGGTCCATACCATTCAGAGAAAAGTCATTTAAGTGACTGAAAGGCTCCAACCTATACAGGATGAGGCTTACCAACTGTTTGTAGAGATTTAAGGCCAAAGAGCATAACTAGATCAAGTCGTCACTATAGTTGAACAACGCTTAGAGGGACTTGTCAGTGAAGCAGTTATCCAAGAGTTCTTTGAGTAGGAGGATGTGGCACAACGACAGGTTGAAGCAGCTCGAGCCAAGCTTGAGGCTTTTGAAGCAGAGCTACCTAGACCAGAGTGACTCGGGACGAGTCACAGGTGAGTGTTGGGGGCCTTTCATCCCTTGACCAAGTTTTGAGGATCCTTAGTCATGTTTAACCTACTTTTGAGACTTCGAAAGGTTGTCAAATATGGAGCGCAAGGCGAAGTAGAGATCGCGGGATCTCGGCCCTGTTTTAGAGCTTTTTGGGTTTTGGGTTCATGTAACGGGTATGGGATGTTGGCCCATGGGTTTTACCCATGCTTAGGCCCCTTTTGTAATGTATAAATAGATAGCTAGGTGGTGTAAGTAGGTGGTGCTATGCTAAGTGGAAGTGATTGTAAGAGGCTTTGTGTGTATTCTATGTTGAGACTTGTAGAGCTAAGTGCAAGTCATCTGTAGTGCTTTGTGCACAAACTGTGTAAGGATCTATGCTTTGACCTAACTCGGGGAAGGAGGATCTAGTGAGCTGCGAAAATCTCATGTCTTATGCGTAGTGGGTTTTGATGCTTTGTGCATGTAATAAGATTGATAGAAGCTAATAAAGAAGACGAAGAGTTGGTGGACGTAGCCCTAGGGTGGGGGTGAACCACATATATCCTACATTGCGGTTGTTATGTGCTTTATGGATTTTCTCTTGTCTATGTGATTGAATTCTTAGTGCATTGATATATGATTAGAAGGACCTAAAATGGTATCTTAGTGCAGAATAATGTGAATGAATGGTAGATCTAATGTATGTTGGTATGCTTAGTTCTTGAATCTATTGGATCTGTGTGAATACTGGAATGATATATTATTAGGGTTTAGTTGCGCTGTAAAATAAGGTTGAATACTAATGAACTATAACTAATAAGTGCTTTGTTAAGGTGTTACAATCATAGACTTGTGTCCCAACTAACGTTGCAGACATCTAAATCCTACAACCATCCCTGCCTCTACCTCGGGTGAGACTTCATCTACTTTGCAGGTGTTTCTGAAAGGGACGGTAGTTAGGGTTTTGTTGGTACGATGTTGAAGCATTGAACCCTAGGTCTACCCCTATGCCAACAATTTTCATCCATACACTATGTTGATTTTATTGACTTTGTAACTTCACATTTATTTTCTTTTCTAGACCAAACTGATTCATCCTTTCCTTGACTAAACACTTCAACACTTTTGGTCCCTTGCACCATTCTCTTCTCCTTTATTACCCACTTAGACACAAACATGACTTACTTATTCAATTTCTCGAGAAAACTATAATGTTTCACATATGTCTCCTTTTCCAGCTTCATAGAGGTTAAGTGGAAGTAGTTACCATTGCCTTTATTTTCCATCATAAACTCTGGCGGTACTTCTAGCCTCCCATAATATAACCAATGGCTCCTTTCTAGTTGACATGGGTTCTCTTGTGGCTTTGTATCTTCTGCATTCCATAGCAAACATAGAACCATTTTCTTCTTCATGGTCCCTTATTTCTTTCCTTTCATAAAATCACCTTCATGATTGGATCCTTTTGACTTGTCATTCCAATCTATTTGGGAAATGCACTAAGTACCTTTGGAATGCACCCAACATTCTCTATATGCATCAGCAATCTCCTTTTATTTTTGTCATAGTTCTTTGAGTGTTGCAATAGACTCAAAATAATTTGGCACCCACCTAATGGTACATTTTTCTACTTTCTCCAATTACTCATGGAATTTATCCAATTCTAGAATGCACTTAGATTTATGTAATTCCTACCCCATAAGAAATATGGTTCCATACTTCTAGAAC
>ML865830.1:0-10677 GCA_009831015.1 Picea engelmannii | reverse complement strand
TTTCTGGTGGTATGTGGCACGTCACGTGGATCCTCATGGTTGAGGAGAAATGAATTTTTGAATATGACAAAGTGAATTGTACATGTAGGCCCTGAAGATAATTAAAGAAAAGAATTACAAAATAAGAAAGTGTCAGGTCGACCCTAATGTTAAATGTAAGTGACATAAATGGTATAAATAAACATCATTATACATTCATTTGATACAAGTCGAAATTCATAGGGAAGAAGAAGAAAAAGAAGGCCGGATTTCAAGGGAGGATGAAGTCTTTTGGTGATGTGTTCTAAGGTATGTTATTTTCAGGTCATCTTACCATTTTTGCTATAACCTTTTTTATAGAACGATTCAGATGGTGAAATCTCTATGGTATTGAGAAGACATATCAAGGTACCTTTGGTAAAAATTTTAGCTCTTGATTCGCTATAATTATGGATATACACTCTGTGGAATATAGGGTTTGTGACCAGTCCTGAAACTAGTCAAAAAACAGGTGTTCTGGGTAAAACAATCATAAATTTTTCATACAGATTCTAAATGCAGTGGGACCACTTCCATTGGAAAGATTACGGACTGTAGTTTCTTGTGTGCAAGTTTCAGAATCCGATGTTAAATATTGAGCGCGGGGCATGTTGTACAAGTTGGGTCTTCTGAATAGACCAGAATTGAATAAAGTTTTATTATCTCTCATATATTATTGGGTGGAAGGAAGGGGAAAGGATAGAGAGTTCAAATCTCTCTTTATATTGGAGGATTGTATCTTTCTCTTGGAGGTTTATCCCTCCCTTTACATTTGGAAGCTGTAGCTACCTTTGGAAGTCATTACTTCCCTTGAACAAAACTATTGATTATTTCTCATATATTGTGCATGGTGTATTGTGGTGTATTGGTGTAACTCTTATAATATTGTTCATTTATCATTTCATATAATTGAATGGTTTAAGTATAAGTTTAAAAAGGTTTTTAAATTGTACTTGATACTGATTCACCCCCCTCTCAGTATCAACACTCCCTCCCATACAACCTACAGGCCACCATTGCTATGTACCTGAATGGTGGCTCTAAGGAGGAGACTGAATAAATTCCATTAGAATCCACCCTCAATTTTGTGGGGTGCGAAACCCAATCCCTGATCAAATCGGACAAGTTTCTACCATATTGATCGCATTCCTTCTCCTTGAAACCTTCCAGAAATTCAGCATTGTGCGTGAAGTTTGGTGTGGGTGACAGCTGATACATTGTCTGTAGATGTTCCGGTCTAAAAGTCCCAATCGTCACCTTTTGTTCGTTGATAATAGTCCTGGTTGGGATATCAACATGGTATAGCACCCATCTGATCATATCATAATAGGGAAGGAGTTGTGGCCTTGCTGCTATTTTGTGCATTTCTACCTGCATGACAATTTTGTATCTGGTGGCCAAATCATCCTTCTCATTATTGCTGGAATCATCTGAACAATTCACCGATTCGGACTGAAGGATGTCGGAGATGTATGTCTAGGTTTTGACAGTATTAATACTTCGAGGTGAAGTATCAGAAACAACATCAGCACCTTGACCTAAAATTTTGGCAGCCGCCTTGAATGCCTTTCGTGGAGCCATGAAAGAGAATTATGTACGCAGATCACCTGTAGTAAGAATTGTAAATACAGGCAGAAGTTATCCTGATGAAAAAATATTTGCACGCAAAACAAAAATGAAATTGAAATAATGAAACAAACCCCTTATCTTAGCCATTTAAAACCCTGGTGTCCTTGCGAACCAAACGGTCAAATCACTTAAAGAAATATTTAGCAGTAAAAGCGAGATCCTACTATCTGTCACCTCGTCGTAGTCCAAATAAATGCCATAATTGTTTGATGAGTCATAGCATGAATCAGCGTAAAAAACATTTAAAATTATTCCACAGATGGTGCATATTAAAGTTTTCATTGATGCATCAATTAATCCTGCTAGTTCATTTAATTAAGCCTGTTTTAGTTTTTAATCCCCCTTTTTCGGCATTCATCGTATCAGGAGAATTCACTCCTGCCCTTTGAGCCCCCGAAACCCAAAATCGCGATGATGCGATTTAGTTTAAAAAACTTGATCTGACTTAAGCTCTTAATTAACCCATGCTTAATTAATAAAAATCACGACTTCGCAACTCGGGGCTATGAAGGTATAGTTTTTTGAGAGAATCGTCGAGTCGCGAAACCCTGACGGTACTTAACTAGGGTTTAAAGTGACTTACTCCTAACACTAACCTGGGTAAAATTTTGAAACTATTTTGCGACTTCGCATATCGGAGTTTGGAAACCTTGCAACTTGTAACTCCTGAAGCGCGATAGCGCGAGGTAATACAAGTGATAGATTCGCTTAATGGTTAGGCGACGGTGACTTAGGACTATAGCGGCTATTGCCACTTCGCATGTCGGGGTAAACTTGTGATTTCAAGAATCATATTTCAACAACTTGTAAAATGCGGTTCCAACAATGAGCTCAACATGTCACTTGCAAGAATCAAACTTGGATGAGGAGGATAAAAATAATTCCTCCCAACCACTCAAGCTAAACCCAATTGACAAGGAATTGATAGATCATATAGAAGAAATTGGAAAACATTTTGAATTTGAAAAAATTAAAGATATTATGAGGGTTATGTTTTATAGTACAAGGTTTAAAATTCATACTTATTTATGGTGGGATAAGTTGTAATTGTAAAGGGAGTATGAAGGAAAGGAGATAATTAAAACCTGGAAGGCAATGGGAACAAAGTTGAAAATAAAATTTATTATTGTAGGAGAGTCTGGAATCCATTTCTAGGGATGTGAATGCTTTGATTTATGTCAATCAAGGTGAACTTAATGTATTAAATTTTTGTTTAGTTGTAGATGTTTGTCAAGCAGCCTTGATAATTGAGGAGAACCTACAAAAAAAATTATAAAATATGGGGACAGGTCAAGGATTTGGGAGAGAGAAACATAGAGAAAATAAATAAAAAAGTGAATCGATCTCCAACACTATGGACCAACCTACTAGAATAAGAGTTGGTGTTGATAGAGGAAGAGGGTTAGCGATGTTGAAACACGGACTAACACTGAGAGGGGGGGTGAATCAGTGTCTGGAACTTTCAGCTACTTTTCACACTTTCATAGATTAACTAAATTAACTAAATAAGATATATGCAGTTCAATTAATTATTCATAAACATGTATAACAGAAACTATATGAAGTAGATAAAATATCATTCTTTTTTTTATTTAACTTGAATGAATACTAATAAAGTAAATCATTTAATATATTCAACTTCAACTAAATATGACAGATCCAACTCTCTAATAAAAGACCCAACTTGTAGTTCTTAGATCCAGTTGAGAAATAAGGAATCCAATCCTCATAACAAGACCCATCTTGTTGATCTCAAATCCAAATGAGATGTGAAGAATCCAATCCTCATGACAGGACTTAGCTTGTAAACAGGCACCAACCTGATAAAAGGAACTTTCATTCAATCCATTATATATATAATCCACCAAGACACCTTCTTCCCTTCATATTCCTTTACTTATATAATCCTACAAAGGGTTCCACTTTGAAACAATGTGTCCTTTTGGAATGAAACATTGCACCCCTTTATTTAATTAACACAAATGGTAACTTTCATTAATTGATTTCCGTACACCAATTTAGACAATGATTTTTGTATGAAGATTCTAGAGTGATGGAAACTAGTTTTAAAATTCCACGACATGGGTTTTTTGCAGAACATGCCCAATTAGTGGCACTTCAGAACTTTCCCATTAAAAATGTGTGATGTGACTGGTATAGATAGTTCTTTGAAGGAAACTTGCCTAGATTTTCCTTTCGTCGTCAGATGCCAGTTCGACTTCAATACATATTACCATTTCATGAATGTCTAAATCAACCTCCACATATCTCCTTTGTTGGTGATTATTTAAACTCAAATTGTAAAAATTGTACTTTATGGTTATATTTAAATCGGTTCCCTCTCATCTACTAGTCACTAAATATTTGACTTGGTCTCACCCTTCTTCGTATTTTCTTCCTCATTCGACCAACAAACATATTTTTGGTTGACTCAACTAGGAGAAATTTTGAATTGAGTATTTCAATTCTAGTTGACCCATCTTGATTCATCCTTGACCCAACTTGTATTTAAATTTTCTTCGACTTCGACCTTTAGGTTACTTCTTTCCTGAACCGACTTGACTTGGAAGAAAATCGACTTGAGAAATTCAAATTTGGTCATCTCAAATTTCTTTGGCTGACTTGTATTTCCTGACCCAATTTTCCTTCGACTTCAACCTTTAGTTGGTCAAATTGTCTTCAACTCATCTTGTGGTCGATCAACTTCTAGATAGTCAACCTTATTATCGTTTGAATCGACTCGACTTGTGACTCGTTGGTGTCAATGCTTCCTTACCAAACATCCACCATTGAATTTTTGTCTTATCTCTAGACTCTTCTTCAATTGAGATTTTATGAATCACTTTTAATGAACCATGCCTTATTAACTTATTTATTTTTGATTTGTATGGATCCATATCGGATTATCCATTTACCCTTTTTATATGGATAGTTTCTTCTTTTGTGCATGGATGTTAATGACACAATCTCAACCTTATACAATATAGGATGAGTTTATCAATCTCATACAATATATTAGTCAATATTATCGTTCTACTGATATTCAAAGCACCTTCATAACATTATGTCCAATATTAACAATGCTTGACATTAAATTCACCTTCATAACATTATGCACAATATTGAAAATGATTGACTTTCAATTCACCTTCATAACATTATATCCAACCTTCATAACATTATGTCCAATATTGATAATGCTCAACATTCAGGTCACCTTCATAACAATATGTCCAATATTGACAATGCTTCTCAAACCAATCAATCAATTATACTTCACCTACTTATCAAGGTTGACATCAATGACAACCAAATTGCCAACAATATCCTTGTAGAGGTCGAGGAATGTTTGAAGGAATTTTATACATATGTGGAATGCAAGGCCGTATGATGTTTGAATTCTCACAATGGATAAGGGAAGGAATACAACAAGAGAGAATAAATCATATTTCTAAAACATAACCAACAATAGAAGCAAGTGAAGTGATTGATGTGTGGTCGTAGCAAGGAAAAAATTTCATGATCAGGAAAATATTGTTGCAATCCAAGATAGAGGATGATAAAGAACTTGAAAACATGAATACAATCTTCAAAATGAAATGCAATATAGGAGGTAAGTGTTGTAATTTTATTATTGATGGTGTTAGTTTAAAAAATTGGTGCCCACTGAGGTTATTTAGAAGTTGAATTTAAATATAACACCTCATTCGAAAGCATATTGAGTGTCGTGGTTACTAAATGTGCATACGGTCCCTATGAGAGAGAAACACTTTATTAAATTTAAGATTGGGGTTTATAGTGATAACATTCTATGGGATGTTTTTCCAATGTATTCTTGTCTCATTTTCTAGGGAATACCATGAAAACTTAATAGAATATTTATGCATGATTGAAAAATAAATACCTACCAATTTGAGAAAGATGGGAAGAAATTTAACTTACCTACTTGAAATGGAGAAGTGGAGAAGGATGGAAAAGTGATGTTCATTCTAGTCTTGACATATCTGAAGAAAGAAGATGTTGGCGCAGGCCAATTTTTGGAAATAAATGAGGCAACGTCATAGAATAGGGAGCACATCAGAATTAGAAGAAAAGCAGTGCTGAAAAAAAGAGGAAAAAGAAGCACCGAGAAAAGCAGTTACAAAGTGGACAAACCGCTGCGGAGCAGTTGGAAAGTGGACAAGCGTCGACTTGGAGAATAGTTGGATCATGGATCAGCCAAGATTAAGTCAAGGAGAAAGTGGAAAAATCTAATCCACTCAGGTTTAGGGTTTTTGTAAGGGCTTTGTCCCAATTTTTGTATAATTAGAATGTACCAGGACTGAAAAAGTTTTTTTTTGGCGAGTTGGTGAGTTACCCATTTTTAGACAGTCTGATAGTGGATGGGTGGAAAGTTATCACTTTTGAGAGGATTGTTGTGATCTATGAAGATCATTTGTAATAGAGGAAGATATGTACAGTGCGCAACACTAGATTTTGCAAGAATATTAATAAAGAGCCAAAGTGACAAATCTTTGTGGACGTAGCCCCGGGGGGGTGAACCACGGCATATATGTGTCATATGTATGAATGGTTGCATTGCTTACTATTTTGTTTGAGTTAACAAGGTTTATGATGAATATTTTAATTGATAAAGGTTATATTACTGCACACTAAGGAAAATAATATAAAACATCACTAAATGAATGAATCTCATAACCAGTGTTTAGATTTGAATCTTATGATACATTAGATGAATACCTATCATGGAATACATGTTTCTATAATGATTAATGAAGTCTTTTTTGAATATTATTTTTATTAGTCTAAACTAAGATCTAAGGAGGATTTGAGGGTTATCAGTGAGTAGATCTAATACCCCTGAGAGAAAAACACATCCCATCCCATGGTTCCAGACATCTATGTCCTACGACCACCCATTGAATCCATCTCGGGTGAGACTACGCAGTGCACTTTGTGCATTGTTTTTCCTTCTGGTATCCAGAAGGGCCGATGGTTGAAGGGTTTTTGGTAATCCTGTAGTTAAAACCAGGGTTAGCCCATAAGTAACCAACAATGGTTCTGTTGTCGGTTGGAACTAAGAAGAATAGATTGGGAGGGATGTATCACATAGTATAGTGCGAGGGATTAAGAAGGTTTTTTTTTTAGGTTGGAACCCCATGAAAGCGAAGATTGAAATATGGTTGACAGTTAAAGAACTAGAGTTTTCCCATAAAGATAATTGAAGCCCTAGGTTTTAGACAAGACATTACTTGGAGAGATATGTATTCAGCAAAATACATGAGAGTTTCTTTAGTGAGTTTCCCACACTATTGTAGGAGTGGATATCATGGTTGAAATATTCCCATCCGACAAATAGATTAATATCAGTGGAGTGGACAGAATAAAGTATCGCGCGATTGAAAAGGGTGAATAACAAATTCACGTGCTCAGTAGATTTATGTCTAGACATCATTGTAGTGGGGTATATCACTGAGTTTGCAATAGATACATCGAAGTATTACAGTGTAGCAAAGACGAAGTTTCTTAAGGGCCCAAGGGGAAGGTACATCAGATCATTGTACATTTCAATCAAAATATTATTGCATGATAAAGGGGTATTAACTATGGAATCAGACAACTAAACTACCCTGCGTGCATGTGGGAGTTAGGGGAAACATTAAGGAAGGTCTGAGACGAAGGGGGGAATGGATAAAGAAGAGTGTAGTAAAGAGAAATATCCCATTATGATGGATCAATAAGAGATCTAGTAAATTATCCAGAAGGCAGGAAAGACACGTAGTGGAAGACCCTACTAGTATAATCTCAATAGGAAGAAAAGAGCAATAGTTGAGAAGGAAGTCTTGGAGAGTGATGAGGAAGAACTAGAGGATCTTTTTGGTGTGGATCACATTGAAGAAATATTGCGTTCCACATATGAAAGAAATACTAGAGGAGTAGGATATAATGAGGAAGCAGATACCCATGTCCATATATGAATTAGTGTAGAACCTACAACCCCATGTACATTTAACATATCAGAAAAGAAAGAGTTGTTTAGAGAACAAGTGACTGACAGTCAGAATAATCTAGGATATTGGAATAGAAGTGGGGGTACAAGTTCTATAACCATAAATTGAAACATACATGTATAACTGGCATCAAGCCATCTTACATACTATTTTTTCTAAGACAACATTGAACAACTCTTCTTAAAAACATAATTTTTGAAGATGTACATGCCCTGTGCCATTACTACCTGTGTACATACGCTAGCTGCACAATTACAGACTGTGTATACCCACAAAATTTGCAAAAAAATATAAATTTGCAAGGGATTCGTTGAGATTACGAGCTATTGGGTAGTTTCCCAACTAATCCACCGCCTATAGCCGGTCACCCAATCAAATAACCATCCTTTTGTCATATAAAAGGAGGTGTTGTAGTCTCATTCCAAGGAGAAACATAGCAACACTGAAACTCTTCCCATTTCATTTTCCCCCCTTGCCCCAAGAATTTGTAGCCACATTGTGATTTTTGAGACATAATTCCCTATTCTTGCCTTTTTCTCATTCATAAGTCTATGCCCTTTCTCTAGATACAAGTGAGAGAGAAGAAGGATACATGGACGCAGTTGGAGCTTGGTGAAGAGGAGCCCAGGAACGGGTTCGAGGAGAAGTCATCCATCTCATTTTGTAAGTGAATTTGTGAGATTAATATAAATAAGTACTTTTTCTACCCTGCCATATGATGTGTTCAATCTTCATGTTTGATTTACATTTTTTTATGGCGTATAACCCACTAATTCATATATAAGATGCATGTTCATAGTTTCTTGTTTGTATTTTGGTGAATGTAGGTCAGCCTTGGGAGGAGACTTGCAGTCGAGAAATGACCAAATGCAAAAGGATCGACATCAGACGTGGATTTTAAGGTAATACTACCGAATCCTTATAATTTGTATTTTACACATGAATGTGGGGTATTGTCAGGATAGTTGTTAAAAGTAGGAGACTTTAGACGGTTAGCTCTTCCTGCACGATTGAACCCTAGTGTAGTCCATAGGGTGGTTTTCCCACTATAGCAACAAGTGGAAGTACGAGTAGAAGTACAGGTAGTAGTACAAGTGGAAGTTTCGGTAGCAACACCACTGGAAGTTCAAGTCCGAACAATAGTACACAGATAGTAGTACCGTGTGGAGAAGGTACAACACATTCCACAATGGTAGGCATAGATCCAAAAATAAGATTACTAGAGTTTAATGGGGATGGATTAGAAGACTCGAAGAAGCACATATTCATGTGTGAGAGAATATGGGAAGAGAAAAGAGTCACTGTAAGGTAGCTAGAGAGGTAGTGGGGGGGGCCAGAGGGCCCATAGTGATAATAGTGGAGGTAATTCAATGTAAGGTGGACTAGGTCCACTATATTATTAAATAAGACCCACTATGGTAGTTAGATATAATAAATAGGTAATTAGATATAATAAATGTAAGAGGACTTCTTAGAAGGTTCTACTTCTAGAAGATTCCTCCTCTAGAATGTTCTTAGGTGATGGTAGCACTATATAAAGGGGTTCAAGCAATGTAATGAGACATGAAGAGAAGTATTGTATTTGGAGCTGAAGCTCATTAAGAGGATGCCCCCTCGAAGAGGCAAGTGAACAGGAGAGGATCCCTTCCATAACAGGATCCATTGTATGATGTTGCCCTACCTCAAGGGTTTTGGTAATAATAAAGTGTGGTTTCTTCTATCTTTCTTGTGGATATATTGTGTATTCAGTATTTGCGGTTATTATATTTGTATATCTATTCAGGTACTTAACAATTGGTATCAGAGCACTTTCCTTGGCCGGAGTTGTGGGCAACTATTTTTTATTTTGCAGATTTTTTTTCGGAGAAGAAAAAAGAGGGCCGCGACATTCCAAAAATTTTCAGTATATTTCTGTGAAACATTTGCAGAAAAGGGTTGTATATCTGAGTTCCTCTCAGAAAAAAACCCAAGTTAAAAAAAAAATCGTCCGAAACGGAGTCCGGAAGGTCAAGATATTGAGGTTTTAAAATCTGCAATATTTTCAGGGTTTTTTCTGCAGACGGCGACGCGATTTACTTTTATTTCTGTAGAATTTGGAGGCTGAATTTTCCCAAATAAATTACAGATATGAGTTCTTCTCACAATTTCACCCAATTTAAAAAAAAAAATCAGCCGAAACGGAGTCCGAGAAGTGAAGTTATGAGCATTTTAACTTCAACAGTTTTTTAGGGTTTTTTCAGAAAAAACCACAATTTTTTGTTGTAACTTATTGTTCTATTTTTTTGGGTTTTTTCGTGACGGCTGCGGGATCGAAGGGTTCATAGGGTGCTTAGATGGCTATTTCTTCTCAAAACCTGAAAGAAATTCTTAATCATTCCAAGCCCAATTGTTTCACACATTGGATGCTAGATTGGATGTGTTAGCACAAGGCCTCACAGACAACATCACAAATATCATCACAGATGGCCTCAATGATAGTTTTCGTAGTATTCGAGATTCAATGAATAACATGCAGGAGAGATTTCTTATGGAGGGCCTCAAGGATGAATATAATCAAGAAATATATGTTTGGTATGATTTTGAGGATGATTGTGATGATTGGTATATGGATAGTTGTCATTTCTAGGATGACAACCACTTCCATATTTTATTTGATTACTCCACTCCACATTCTGTAGAGAAAATCAATGTCCCACATCAGGAGCTAGTTACCAGCATTCAGTCTGCATATTCTACAGTGACATTATTCCTTCCAGATTCTGCTACGACCCTTTTCCACTATGTGGATGGATCTTCTTATTTGGATCCACATGATAGGTGTCAGTCTTTGGAGCATCATTTGGAGTTGGTTATTGGGTTCCAAAACCTTCCACGGAGAGTTCACATGAGCACTTGGACATGGGACCTGGGCTTACAATGGTGGTTGGACTACTTCAGCATGGTGGCTTTCCTTTCTACATGGGACCTTGGTTCTTCAGTCTTCTTCAGCATTATGGTCCACAATTATCCATGGGACCCT
>ML865827.1:0-12924 GCA_009831015.1 Picea engelmannii | reverse complement strand
GTGGAATACCCGCGCGCTTGAGAAAAATCACCGATTCTCTCGATTCTGCTGTGAATCGACCGGTTAACAGGTCGGCGAAAGCCGGTTTGAGTCCCTGCAAGTTAAAAACAACAAAAGGAAAGCGAATTAAACCCAATTGAGGGCGGATTTGATACCTAAACTCCCCAGTGGAGTCGCCAGTCTGTTCGCGTTCAAATGGTCACCAGGTGAGCAAAATGGAGAGCACTCTGCATACCCTATTGGGTTCATCAGGGCAGAACATCTGTGGCAGCATAGGGTTAACAGAAAACAAAACTAAATACAATCTAACTATCAACTGAAAGCAAATAACACTGCGAAAATAAACAAAAACATCAAACATAAGACACGGGGGGTCATCAATGGTTTCAAGGCTTGGTATATTAATGAAACCAGAGCACACGCTGAAAAAAGAGAACGGGGTTCCTTCTCCCTCCAGCGGAAGGCTCTTCGGGGCCCTCAACACAATGCTTTCCTTACAAAATGAATAGAACTGAACTGAGTGGTGAAAGAACTCTGGGTTATGCCGCGGATGGATTGTTTGTCAAAGGCTGAGCTCTGAATCATCTGGACAGCATAACATTGCTTCGAATTCCCTGCCAAAATAGTGTCCCCTCATGGCCTTTTATAGCAACTTCACGGGCGATCGCATAACTTTCTCCAAGTGTGAATAGGGGCGCATTAGGGTTTGTTTAGGTCATTTAATCCGCCGATTTTGCAGAGCCGGATCTGATTTGAGGGTCAAATCATCTTGGGGGCCGGTCTGTGGGCGGTCAGTAGGCCGACTTATGCAATTAATGTACCGTATTAGCAGATGTGCGGGTTTTTGTGTTGACAGTCGCGCGTCGTGTGCGCATGCGCTAGAAACATGTTTTTGACCCGCGCATGTGCGCGCGCATTAAGCTGTTGTAAAGCGCCCTTCAATTTTTGGTTACTTTGTATAGTTTTTTGCCCTTCTGGAGTGCTATGAAACTAATTCAGTGCCATGAGTGATTTCATTGTTGTTTTGATGATGTGGAGTTCTTGTCGCCATGTGCAGACGAAATTTCAGTGATAATAGTCGTTGAACTTATTGCAAACATAATAGGGTTACCAATTCGGGGAATGGATCTCGCATTGTTTCTGGATGACAAAACCAAGGAGAAAGCGCTAGCAAAAGAGATGAAGAATAAGTACAACACCGAAAGGGGGACAAGAGGGATCATCATCAAGAGGATCAATGACGCAGCCACACAATTGGGTGCAAAATTCTTAGCCTGCAAGCTGCTAATAAAATGTCGCAGGGAGGAAGTCCCAGCTAGAGTTGTTGCAGTTCCAACCCAGTGCACAGAAGGAACCTCAATGAGTTGGGCGCCATACCTCTCGAAATTATTCCTAGATGACTGCAATGATGCGTAGGATATAGGAATGGAGTTTCACTACTCATGGTTGATCATGCTCATAGCCTTTATGGGCTAGAGGGAACCAAGGTGTATAATTTTTTGTACCAGACCCAAACCGAACCAGAGAAAGAGGTATTCACTTCGCGATGGTGAGCACTAGTCACAGGAGGATGAATAGATCCATATTTGAAGGATACCTACGTGACCTACAAGAACACATCTCCCAGACGTGGATAATGACACCAAAATTTGTCGCATGATATGAAAACATCGCCACTTTCCAGGTCACATGACATGCAATGTAGATACATGCAAGGAGGGATCCAGATAAATAGTGGCTACAGATGCGCTATTACATCACCGAGGGCGACATTGACATGGTCATCAGTGAATGGGCCAATGATCATTAACTAGGAAGTACCAGAAAGGACAGCAGAATAAGAGGCAAAGCAGGGATAAAAGCATCCTCATGAAATCCAAGTGCCCAAGAGACCAACGAGCCAAGGAAAGACAACACAGACAGTCGAAGGGCCAAAGAAGACAGGGACCCATAAGGGGAAGAAGGAGAGTACACAGTCAGCCAAGGAGCAGCAGCAACAGGTTGAGCTCGTGCAAGAGACAACAACAAATCTCGACACATAGAAACCAGGGGGAAATAAGAAGTCAGCCACACAGACAGGAGGCATGCGCAAGAAATCAAAGGCACAACGAACATCACCAAAATACACGATCACGGGTGATGATGGGGAAATGATCACCAGGATGATCCAGGATTGTCTATCTGAGGAATTTGACCATGTTGCATGCCATAGGGACAAGATCCAAGAGGAGTTGGCAGACATGCAACATCTCATCAAGCAGATCGGGGAAGGGCCAACAACAAGCAGCAGGGGAATTGAGCCATCAACAACGGATATAGAAGGAAGAGTGCAGCAAGTAGAACTAGAGTCAGTACAAGCAATACTGTAGCCACATGTAATATTCCACATCAACCCTAGTATGCTATGCATGGACTAAATTGTGGGGCAGACACCCTTGAAGGGCTTAAGCCAAAACCAACTTGTGTTGATAAGGATACCATCAGGAGTGTTACATAGGTTGCAAGTAAGTGTAAACCACAAGGTACATTCTTGCGCATGAAGAGACTTAATCGAATTGAAGTAGGTACAAAAGAAGAGGGATGAACTGGAAATAGTATATGAGAAGGATAAATCTAGGACCCAGGAGGAAAGGGAGCGCATAAAAGGATTGGAGAAGAAAGTGGCAGGAACTTACGAGAAGATTCCACAGGACATGCAGAGTGATACAATCACAGCAGCAGATAAGATTGATCGGATTGCGCAAGAAATTAATCAATACCAGAAGGAGATCGAGGATCTCTGAGAACATCTCATACCAACCACTCCACCAGCAGTCAAGGAGCAAAGGAAACAGGAAGCAACAACGCAGCTGCAAGAGATAGAGAAGAAGGTTAGCACAACAGCGGACTTGATTGATAAATTAGCGCAGCTTTGGACCAGGTTGGAGGAGGATCAGAAGGTCCACAAATGGAACATGGAAGAAGAAAGGATCAACTCCACAATCCAAGATCTCAAGCAGAAGCAGAAGAAAAATACCAATCATAGAACGTGTCAAAGGGATGCAGGACATGAAGAGATTGTAGGCAAAACTAATCACTATGCAAACCCAGAAACAAGAACGGTAGACTCAAATGGAACCATTGCAAGAGCGGGTAGCAGAAGTCCTGGAACAAGCAAAGGAAGCTAAGACATAGATATCATAGACCCAGGCAGAATGTACAGAATTGATCAGCGACGAAGTGGCAGTCCAGGTAGTGGACACAATCAAGGAGAATATTGTGCAGGTGCAGACACAAGCAGAAGAGCTCAAGGACAAGTTCCAGACGATCACCGAGGAGATCAAGGAAGCTCAGAAGGTTTAGGTGGCTCAGGACGAGCCACATTTCAGTGTTGGGGGCATGTTGGTAGCAGGACAAAGTAGAAAGAAGGATGATCGTGGGGAAAGAAAGCATGTAGAGAGAGAAACAACAGCTGGAGGGGAACATAGCACGCGCGCATGCAAGAAAGCATGCACAAGGAAAGCGATAGTTGGAAAGAAGAAAAGAACGTGCATGAGAGGAAGACCTAACATAAGTAGGGTTAGGGTTTTGTTAATGTATTGTAAGGGCTGAAGAGACAAATATGTATAAATATCAATAATGAGGTATTATAGAGTGATAATTGTTGTTGTAGTTGTTGTTGTACACACATTTTGTAGTTGTTCTGACTTAGTTAGTAATCGGGTTTATATTTTGTTGCATGAACTATTTGTAAGTTGTTGAGCTAGGGGAAACAAGAGAAGGTAGATCTTGAGAATTAGATCAGAACCTGAGGAGCCCGGTGCGATATATTTCGCCTCATATAGATTTTACCCATCTGAGGAGAGTTGTAAGCGCACAGTGTGTAGATGCAGAACTATCATAATAAAAGAGCCAAGAGCCAAATCTTTATGGGCGTATCCTAGGAGGGGGTGAACCATGGTAATATATGTGTAATGTGATGAATGCATGTATATATTTATCCCCTTTTCAATATTTATTTAGTGAGCATAATGAATGAATGAATTATTATATTGCTTGTTTAAATACTGCCGCAATACTAAGGGAACGAGCTATTAAAATTACTGCATAGTCATGAATAATAGTATGTTACATTTACCAATTGTAATAATAGTTTAATGGTCAAGTTCTCATATCTCATACTCAATCCTAGGTTGTAAACACTTAAGTCTTGCAGCCACCCATTAAATCTATCTCGGGTGAGACTGTGTAGTGCATTATGTGTGTTGTGTTGCCTTCTGGTTTACGAGGAGGGCCAATAGCTCTAGAGGCTTTGTTGGAAACCCGAAATATACGAACCTTGGGTAAATAACTCAGATGATATAGAAGAAGAGATAACCAACAAAGTGATAAAAACTCCTTACACAATCCAGAGTCCATTCAAATCATGCACCTTTCTTTTGCAAAGATGTAATTGGATGCGCAATCTGTGAGAATCCTTCGATGAACCTTTTGTAATACCCTGCCAGTCCCATAAAGGATCTCACTTCTATGAAATTTCTTGGTTTCATCCATTCCTCAATGGATTTCATATTTTTCTGATCCACAACTATTCCTTCCTTGGAAATAATAAGACCCAAATAATGAACCTATCGTTAATAAAATGAGAACTTGCTCATCTTTGCATAAAGTTGACGTTCCCTCAATACTTGCAACACCATCCTCAAGTGATTCTCATGTTACTCTTCATACTTTGAGTATATAATCATGTCATCCATAAATATAATGACAAACTTATCTAAGTAACTTTTGAAAACTCTATTCATCAAACGCATGAAAAAAGTTGGTGCATTTGACAACACAAATGGCACCACTGTAAACTCGTAATTACCGTACCTTGTTTTGAAAGAAGTATTACTGATTTATTCCTCTTTTATTCTAACTTGGTGATATCCATATCTGAGATAAATCTTTTAAAATACCTACATGCCTCGTAGTTGATCAAAGAGGTCATCTATCCTTGGCAAAGGATACGTGTTCTTTATTGCTACCTTGTTCAACTTCTTGAAGTCAATACAAAGTCTCAGTGTACCATCCTTCTTCTTCATGAAAAAAACCAGTGCATCCCAAGGTGACATACATGGGCGTATATACCCCTTCTTTAGAAGCTCTTCAAGTTGCATCTGCAACTCCTTCAATTATGGCGTAATCACCCTATAAGGAGTCTTGGATACAGTACCTGCTCCCGGCATCAGATTTATAGAGAAATCAATATCTCTTTTCAGAGGAAATCTTGGAATCTATTTAAAAACATCCTCATACTCTTTCAGTACTATGCAGTCTTCGATACTTGGCACTTTATCCTTAGGTGCCTCTTCCATGTGCACTGTAAAAAAATTGGCATCCTTTCCTGTAGTTTTTCTTTAGTTGCAAAGTTGAAACTTCTATGATAGTTACAGCCCTTGGAATTTCTTGAACCCTTATAAAATTTCCTTGCTCATCCAGGAAAGTAAATGCCTTATTATAACAATCCAGGACATCATGGTGCTTTTCCAACCAATCCATACCAATGAGGAAATCATACGAACCCAAAGGTATAATATTCAAATCATATTCTTTGCACAACCCATTCATCTCCATTGGATATTCCATGACCATCTCATTAATTTTCCTTTTCGCTCATGTAGCTAACTGCACCAACCAAGGTTTTTCCAAGCTTTCTTCTTAGCAATTGGAACCTTTCCACTATCTTAGGATATAGATAACTATGAGTAGATCCTCAGTCAATTAAAATGGTAAATGGTTGGTCATTAATATTACCTTCCACTTCTATCATGTGCGATTGAAACTTAGTATGTTTTTTATCCAACGTTGTATCATGGATTTTTGTACTATGTGCGCAGTCCTTGCTTTATCACCTCTTTGAGGGAAATCTCTACACATATGATTCATGCCAAAAATCGAACATTGAATAGATTGTTTCCAAGGATTTTTCCCCACTATCTCCAACATTCTAAGCTCCTAGAGATTTGGTTATCCTTGTGCAATGTTTATGAAAAATGGTGGCTTAGCCCCTTTATTCGTCTAATCCACCTTGTTTTCACATTATCTTCCCAAGCCTTTTGGAAAATTGGTCTTCCCCTTTGCTTCTCATAAAGGCATTTATCACGCCTTATAGTTTCCTCCAATGTCATAGGGTCATCACACTATATCTTGTCATTGATAAACGATGGCATCCAACTCAGGTACCTATAAATTTTAACTTTCTAATCCTTAATGAATGTGACATACTTCAGCAACTCTAAGAATTTATTTTCATACTCATCTATCGGCATACAACCAAGCTTGAGTTCAAATAAATCCTTCATTTTCTTGTCATAGTACCACTTGGTCAAGTATTTGTTTTGGAAATACCTCTTGAACTCCCTCCAAGTAATTTTTTTATCATCAATGTGTTGCACTTGCACAAACTAATCCCACAACATTGATGTCTTTCTTTTTAGCTGATAAATAGCAATTCTCCCTTCTTCCTATGAAAAATAATTATGAAGCTAGAAGTACTTCCTCATACCCAGTAGTTAGGTCTTTGCATCTTCATCCTTCTTGTGCTCACCATAAAAGGTAGGAGGTTTGATCTTATTCAATTCTCACTGTAGCTTGTCCACCCCAATCCTTCTCTTATGCTTTCTGATAGGAGATGGACTAGAACTATTGTGCACTTTCCTAAAAGAATGATTTTGCAAGTGAGGTCAATGTTTACCATCATTCCTTGCTTCTCTTATTTTCTCATTATGAGACCCACGACTTATTGACCTACTTGTCTCTATCTCCTTATCCATTTTATTTTCTATTCTATCCAATCTTTGCATCAATTTGACATTGAAGACGTCTTGTTTCTCCTTGGCTCTCATAAGCCTTTAATTATCATCCTTATAACTTTATACATATTTTTGTAGTCCTTTTATGGTTTCTACCAAATTGATGCGCTCTTCCTTGAATTGTGTACTATCAACACCCAATCTGACATACAGATCCATGAATTCATCATCAGGACTGTAATTCCTCTATTCATATTCCATGCTTTTGACCTTCTGCACTGATTTTGTCTTCTCTAACCACTGATAATTCTGCAAAATGTGCAGACAACAAGATTTACTAAATGAATTCATGAAACAACTTCATGAAAACTCTACACCATCTTGTCAAAATCCCTTCTTCCAAAGCTCATGCATGCAATGATATTCAACACACACCAATGTGTGATGTCAATTTTTAACTTATACACTGTGTATTAGTATTGCACATGCATCACAAATTTGTTCCACGCAACTCCAAACCTTTAGTGTGCACACACATGCACCATTATTTACTACGTAGTTCCAGTTCTGCACTCTGTGATATCATGAATTTAGTGCACACATCTGTGTATTCCTACTTAATGTGCACCATGGCCACACTGAAATTCCAAATTCGGCCACTTATCAATCCGAATTTTTCCTTAAGTATAACTCAACTCATGCAGGCTTAGTGTTGAAACTGGAGCTCTAATGCTTCTTGTTAACCTCTGGCCCATACAAGTCCAGTGTCGAACCTAGAACTGATACCAATATGTAACATCCCTAGTATCTCTATCTAAGCTATGCCACACACTTCTTCCAAAATATGCTCTGATACCAATCCGTGACGTACCCAGTCTCCCACTAAGTCTCGTTACCACCTTGTAATGTTTCCCATTACCAGCACTTACAACATGCTCTCATGTTTCTCTTAATCAACAAAATTGTAACATCCTCAACATACTACTGGGCCATGCTACTCCAAAATTCCACTGTGTAGATTTTGTGCAGTATCACTTGAAGTAGCGCGCTCAAACTCAAACTAAGATGCGCCACACTAACTTTGTGCAGTATCACTTGAAGTAGTGCGCTCAAACTCAAACTAAGATGCGCCACACCAACTTTCACCTTTTTAACACAACTTTAAGCAGTGGAAGTAACTCAAACAACTGTGTGCAACATCATACTAATCACATAGCACAATCATGCACACAACCACCCTGGCATCACATGCCAATTTTGATTTCCCTGTATGCGGGGTCTATTACCCTAAAGACACACATGAGTTCCGGCCTCATGTGCACACATGCTACTTTCCTACGCACCTGGCCACTCAATCCTCTTCTTGAAGACTCATAACAAAAATCACAAGTTTAACTTAACATGCAAGACTATCGACATTTGTTATATTGATGCACAGCTACAAATACAGGCTATAAGCAACATACTTACATGAATAAGCAACATAATATAGAATAACAACAATTACGTATATGCGACAACATACAAGAATTAACCCATATCAATCATAGATAAACAAGCACACAATAAACAAGACAAGTGCATAAGAACACTTATCTTTTATGAAATTCACCAACTGTGCATAGAACTCAGATGTTCCTCCCATCCATAGACTTTGTTTCTCATAAGATTTCAGCAACAGGTCACCCTTGAGTTGGGACTTAACTCCACTAGGGAAAAAATGGTTCCTAGCGACAAGCTAAGCACTGATTCTCAATAGAATTGTTCAGTATTAGGTTCTTGTTGCTGCAACTAGCCCACAATCCCTCATTCCCCGCACACATGTCACACCCAAGGAAGTGTGCCCCTTCTCTACTCAACATTCCTAATTTAGCTTCCCCACTTCCCTTCCATGGTTACCAGCAAGAGGATAGACATGAAGTCTCTGAGCCCTGTGACTAATGCTTAGTGCACCAGGGAACAATTCCCAGCATAACTCTCACCTGGAGAGTATTCTCATGGGCTTGACAACCCTCTTCTTCGACAGAGAATATCTCACCCAAAGATATTTATCACGGTCCTGACAACCTCTCTCTTCGATAGTAACTCTAATTACATCCCCACAACTCCTTACAAGCTTCTTTATATAGATAAGGTAATAGTCTTCCTCTTCTAGAACCGACCCCCCTGCACACAAGAGTGAATCCTAAAAATAATCTGAAAATAATCCCCCCAAAATACACTAAGGACAACAATATATATTGCATGCCTTTAACTTGACACTAGTCACCCTCAGAAGTATCTTAAGCCACTTGGTGACTCGTTCCCTACCCTCGGGAACTTAGGATAAAATAATTGTCCAACATACACTTTTCCAAAAATATTATAAAATATTCCACTAAGACTTACGTCCCACACTCTTTTCCCTTTTTCAGTGGAGTCATCCCCCCATATATTTTCATCTGAGTCTATCTATGCACAGTGATGTAATAATATTAATAATTGTGATTATAATTACATGGATAAGCACACTGGCCTATCTATGTTATGGCTTCATAATCACACAAGATCTTCGACCTCAATACATATACAGCCACACACACACACATATATAACTCAGTTATGCATGCACTTCCAGGTCATTCCTGCACACTTCACCAAGTGTGTGCAACAATGTGAAATGTGTGCACTTACTCAAGGGCACGCAACACTATGAAATGTGTGCACCATGTCTTTGATACAATACTCTACACACTACTCAGGTACGTGCAACATCAAAACTTAATGCCAATGGCTCACCAACCTAAATGTACATTTACATTTACAATTGATACCACAACTCACCAGCCTGTTTGTACAATTACAAAGGGTTTCAATCAGGGACATTACAATATTTACAACCTTTCATTTTAAATTAAATAATTTGCCTTCCTCAAAATTCTCAGCTAGAGTGGGTTTAGCGGCCCTCTTAATGAACATAGAGATGGAGGTTGGTAATGCATTAGAATATACCTCAATATGTAGTTCTTGGGTAGGTTTAGCATCAGGTTGAAACTTTTTAAGGATGGTTGTGAATCTCTTATTAAAATATTTGACCTTCTTTTTGGGACCCATGGTAGCAGTGAAAATATGAGCCATCAAGACCCTGGTAGTTGTCTCTTCAGAAAAATTATCTAGAAATTCTTTCTGAAATTTCATCCAACTATTAATGGATCCAACCAAGAGATTGAAATACCATGTTGAAGCCAAGTTCTCTAAGGTGTAAGGGAACAATATGCACACTACGTATTCATGTTGGACATTCATCAATCTTATTTCCAATATGAACTTCTTGATGTGGTCTTGAGGCAACCCTGAGGTTTCAGGATCAAATTTTCGGAGAAGTTTCTTTGGGTTCCTAGGAAAGTGGTGTAATCGTTGTGGTATGGCCAAGGCACCCCTATCTAGCCATGGTTGGTTGTTTGCATTTTTATCATTACCTTCTGAGATTTCTTCATTATTGTTTTCCATATCGTCTGACCCATTATCTGAGTTTTCTGAGTTGGAATTGACTTATTCCATATTCAAAAATATCAAGATCAGAGTGTGTACTTGTTGGTGGGGTGACAAGAGAAGTTTCAGGAATGAAACTGAGAGGTTAGTCGATTTCAGTTAGGGAAAAATATACTAGATCCTCAACCGTATGGACAAAGGTGTGAACTAGGGTATCAAAAACCGGTCTTGCATTTTTTTTCATGTGGGTAAGAAACAGAGCTAATGGAAATTCCTTGATTTGACGAGTGTATGCTCTAGTAATCCTACTAAATGTGTTGATTTCTTCATGCAAGATCGCGTACGATATTTCTGGGTGAAGGTATGAATCATCTTCGGTGTGTGGTAACTCACTAGTAGTAGAGGTACCTTCAATCATAAGGCTATCCTGAGAAGGAATAGCAATGCATGTGGGTTGTTTTGAATCTAAAGGTTGTTTGAGAAAAGTTCCTATTGAAAGAACTATTTTGACAGACCATTCATTCGTCAGGCCCTCCTCCTAGCGCCAATTCTATTGAGGGCTCAAAATTCCCTTTAACTCAACAGCTAGAATCATGCCCAAAGATGAGGCCCAATTAGACTCTTCCTTCTTTAAGGTAGCTTGATTCTCCAGATTGATGATCTGACAAGTTTTGATGGGATTTAATTTTGGTTAAGGGGAGATCTTCTCCCAAATAGACTTTTCTCTTTTTCTTTTATTAGTTTATTTCTTAAGTATTCAACAAATAAATTCTGAAGAATATTGGACATAGGTTAACCTTTACCAACAACATGTAAAAAATATCTCCATTCAAACAATATTGAACAATAATATTTAATTGATTAATTAGAAAACATCATCTAAGAATTGAAAGGAGATCACATATGAAAAAAATAGATCACGGACAACTTTTAAAACACCATCGAATTTACACCAACATCCATTTAGAAACCATAATCATTTAAGATATCTTCACTGTTGGCATGTTTACAGGAAGAGTGTGCTTTTCATTGATGGCAAGAACAGCAACGACGATGACAGTGGTTGTCGGATCGAGCACTGTGAAAAATCTGGACCATTGGATCAGAGTCCACACAGAAGCAATGAGCACATGGACCAATCGTCGTTGGATAAAGAAAGGACACATGGCAGTAGATAAGCAGATTCACAGAATAGTGAATCGAAAGAACTACGTCGAGCAATCCGCAGACATCGCGAAACGCGAAGGAGATCTCAGTCGTTAGTTGTGGATCATTGAGGATCGTTGATCCAATCCGAGGATTTTGCAAATTCAGATTTCGGGAAAATCATGAAGAGCGGGGTGCATATAAACCGAAGCGTGAAGTGGATACATGGACTGTTGGATTGAGGAATGACGTGGATCGTCGATCGGACGAGAGAGGAGTTCAGAAATTGGTAAATGGAAGAAAGAAGGTAAACAAATTTCCAACATCGTGAAACAAAAAGTCCCAAAATGCGAAGAGGATATCTAGGTCGTCGGATCACAGAAAGTCGTGGACCATTGATCTGGTTCGGAGTTCGAGAGTTCATACTTTGAAGAATGGAGGAGAGCTAACTCGCGAGATCATGAAACACAAAGCTGCGAAGCGCCTTTTTGACTGGTGTGTGGTCACAGCCAGTGGTCACATCAGCAAAGAATAAGGGAAGGATCTAGCGTCGCTAGGCTCCACTTCAGAGATCAGGAGTTGGGATAATCGAGGTGACTCATAGCAGAATATCTAATGTGCGAATTCATGAAGCGCCTTCTTGGTTGGCGAGTGGTCACAGCCAGTGGTCACATGGAGAGGAAACTGGCACCCGATACTAGTTTGCACGGGTGAAGTTCACAAGGAGCTTCTTCGCAAGGACCTCCTGTAACTGACAAAGAAGACCTCCTGTAATTTTCAGAGAAGCTCAACTGTAACAAAGAAGACCTCCTATAACTGTCATAGAAGCTCAACTGACAGAGAAGACCTCATGTAAGTGTCAGAGAAGATCAACTGTAACTGTAACAGAGAAGAATAATCTCAACTGTAACAGAGAAGACAAAGGGTCACACTTCCAAAGAAGCCAAATAATCTCAGGAGAACGACCACTGATGACGAACAGACTCGGGTTAACCGCTAGAGAAGACGAATAGTTGTGAGTATTATCTGGCAGAGGAACTGGTGTGATAAAAATACACAGATCAGAAAAAAGTGAGTGCCTTGTCATAGTTATGCATGCGGGTAGAAGGTGGTTCAGAGCAGGATATGAAGGGTATAGAAGAGGTGCAATGCATAGAATGCAGATGGAGCACAAAGCATGAAACGCATAAGAAAAGTTGAACAGAGAGGCAGTGGTGCCCAGGAGGAGAAAGAGCACAGCATAGAAGCAGAAATATGCAGAAGTCACAGAGCATTGAAGCTAAAGAAGGCAGAGGAGACATCGATCTGTAATAGATCAGATCAGAGACAGTTCAAGTAAGTAAGTTTTATAATCAGGGTGGTAGGGTGGTGCTAGGGAGTACTTTGGTCCTATGTTATTCAAGTCGGTGCTTGAATACTGGGAGTTGGTGCTAGAGAAACCTGGGAGTCGGTGCTTCCATCTAGTTGGTGCTAGAGAAATCTGAGAGTTGGTGCTCTCTGCAAGTTTTAGCCTGATATCAGAGGTTGTAGC
>ML865825.1:0-10262 GCA_009831015.1 Picea engelmannii | reverse complement strand
TTTGGTGTTTTGGCCAAAATTTCACCAAAAGTGATAAAGTGGCATCCATATAGTACAAGGGTTGTTAACATTGTGTTACTTTGTTTATATTTATTTAGTGATATTTTCATATTTTGTCTATTGTAAATTATTATTTACTTTTTATTATTATTAAAAAAATTCAAATTTATTATGTGTATTTGAAATTTAAAAAAAAATTCATTATTATTATTATTATTTTATATTTGTGAACTTTTTCGTTATAAAATTATTATTAATAAAAAAAAAAAAAAACATTATTAATGAAAGGAATATGAATTACTAAACAAAGTGAGTTTTTTTAAAATTTATTTTTTATATTTGTGATTTTTTTCTTTATAAAATTATTATTAATAAAAAATATAAAAGAAAAAGAAAACATTATTAATGAAAGGAATATGAATTGCAAAACAATGTGAGTTTATAAAAGCATTATTAATAAAAGGAAAAGGAAACATTATTAATGAAAGGAATATGAATTACTAAACAAGGTGAGTTTTAATTTATTTTCTCAATCTTTGAACTCTTTTTCCTCACCATAAAATCCAATTCTCTTATGATGGTTTGGTTTGCCATCCAATTTATCACCTTATTTTTGGATAATGATTCAGTTCACCAAAATAAGGTGATTTAGTTTACCAAACAATTCGACACCTTATGGAATAGTACCAAACAATTATTTTTGGTTTGGGTAGGTGTATTATGTTGAAGGAGTATGATGAATTTATTGAGCATCTAATTATTATATGCCCTTATGCAATTTCTAGTATGGTACGAATTGGAAAGTAGGGTAGGATTAAAAGGGATACGGAGTGGTACTTATATTGGTGATGGTTTAGAAAAATGGTTTAACTCTTTGAAAAATTCAATCATTTGCTTTGGTTAGTTATGTGGGAATCTGGTTAGCTCATAATGTTCATATTTTTTTAACAAAGATATATGTTTTTTTATTCATTGTGATGTTCATTGTCTAATTATTTTATTCCAGAAGGTTTTATCAGATAAAAAAGGATAAATCCTCTTGAGTGATTTGAGAGGAGCAAATTGATAAAAGTGGCACGTGGGCATTCTTTAGTAATGCAAGTCAAGGGGAACTTCCAACCAATGGAGTTGGAGGAGTGTCATTTTAATTCGATAATCATATTATGAAGTTCAAAGTTGGAATGGGAAGTGGCTCAAATAATTTAACAGAACTTGTGGCATTAAATAACACCTGCAATAGAAAAATGTGCTCCAAATATTCAAATATTTGGATATTCATTAGTTGTTGTCAATTGGATAAGGGGTCATATAATTTGGAGATCAGGCTATCTTGTTATGTTTTTAACAATATCTCGTTTTTTTGTGTTTTCATAGAAAGTAACAAGGATGCAAATGACCACTCAAAGATTGGATTGCTATAGGATGTAGGAGTATGGCATAATTAGGAGTCCATGGCTAGCCATACTTGTGAATATTTTCATAATCTCTTTTATTAGCTATTTAGTTGGTCAATCATCCTACATGTCATTTAGGGAATGGCTATGTGGTTAAATGGTTTTTATGGGACTCATTAATTGATCCAGGAGGATCCATGAATGCTCATAGAGGTCAAGGAAGATCCAAAATGTCCATAGAGGTCCAGAAAGGCTCATAAATGCTCAAAATTAAAATATCCTAATTTCTCTCGAAAACACAATCAATGCGTAGAGCTCAGTGATAGATTTCCAATGACACAAAAATCAACTCAAACAGAGTTTGTATGAAAAAGTTATGGATGGTCAAAGTTAAAGTCAATCATGCCAAAAGTCAAAGTCAAAGGGGTCAAGGTGACACGTGTCACCACTGCAAGGGTGACACATAGAACGACCATACAACTATACGATGATGATGTGGCCACACCCCAAGGTGCCACGTGGCACGACTGTATGCTGACTGGGCAAGTTTGATGGCAAGTGACTCAACATCCGTGCAATCCAGGTGGACTAGTCGTTTGTTGACACGTGGAAAGGATAAGCCAATGAGAGACTACCAAGTTTCGACCTCCCATTGGTTAATTATGGTTTAAGTGTATTAAAAATTTATGGAGTAGATTGGGGTTGAACCCATGACCTCCATAAACCTTACCAAGCCTTCATTACCATTGTACTCGCACATTGTTTCTTACCTATACATGGCACTGCATCATTTTAACGTTAGTCAAAGGATTATCTAGTGGCAAAAAAGGCCGAGGGCCCAAGCCCTTGACCCATATATTATCATATGATCACATGCTATAACCGTGGGTCGTAATTCGTGGGAATTTTAAACCAAATGTATGTCATATATAGTATATGGTTGTATAACCATATAACAAACGAACCAAGCCACAAAATATGGCAAGGTCGATGGGATTTGATCCTGTGACTTTCCAATTAAATGCACCAACACTTAACCAATTCCGCTACGAGTGCGGGTTTGTTAGGAACCCGCCTAACAATACATTTATTGCTAACCACAAAGTTCAGAGGGAAGTTAAGGCCCACACCCTATTAATTTAATGGGTGCGCAGACTGAGGATGGGGACACTCATTAATATGCAGAGTATGGTCTCGAAGTTCGTGCCAAAGGAAATAGGGCTTTGAGGCTACACCTAAAGCATTCTGAGAGGTCCCTTGATGGAATTTTAAGAACTTTATACTCATTTTTCATGATTTTTCGCAAGGAATCCAATAGTGCACTCTATTTTTTGGTTTGAGAAATGCAGAAAATGGTCATTGTAAAACACAAACATTTGAGAATTAATAAAGAGGTCTCTATTGGAAGTGGACCCAGAGACGTAGCCTAAATTGGGTGAACTCCGTTATCAAACTTGTGTATGTAATATTATCATTGTTGTTCATTTTGTGCTCAGTTATTTGTAAGTTTTTTAATCATTAAATTGTATTTTGTTAAATAAGTGTTTCACATGTAAATTGAAAACAATCAAACAATCATTTTTATTTCGAAGGTCAAATAGATGTATTTGTGTATTTAAGATTAATAAGCATCTAAGGAATTTTTGGATCAAGTTGGTATCAGAGCAGGTTTGACAAGTGTTTGCAAGTGAATGCTTACAAGATCCAAACTCAAACTTAGTAAAAGAGATCTTGCAAGTTATAAGTATGAGATTGAAAGAAGACTTCGTAAGCATAAGATGAATTTTGAAGGAAAGGAAGGAGAATGTCCTCCCATGAGCCAAAAGAAATGATGGATACACTTCACTCGATGAGAGAGATGATAGATGACTTACAATGAAGAATTCAAAATCTTGTAAGTGGAGAATCTTCGGTAAAAGGAGAAGGTGGTGGACCTTCAGAACCCTCCTCACCCTCCTCAACATCATCCTCTTCTGAGGCAAGTGAACATTCTTCTCATAAAAAGAACTCCTCTAAGAAGTCTGATCATAATATTCCTTTATTAAAATTGGATGTCAAGTTTGAATTGCCGACCTATGATGGAGAATTGAATGCCGAGAAATTGGACAACTGGATCAAGAAAATAGAGGTATATTGCAGGGTTCAAAAGATCGTGGAAAAAGATGCAAGGATACAGTTAGCTGCTCTTCGACTAAGTGGCACAACCTTAATATGGTGGGAGAGTAAGATGCAAGTTTATGTTGTTCAAAAGGGTAAATTAATCTCTTCCTAGGATAAGTTTATTAAGGTTATAAGAAAACAATTCTATCCACTAGCTTATACACAAACAACAATAATAGAATGACAACATCTGAGGCATGGTAAAGGCCAAAATATTCAAGAATATACTCAAGAATTAAAAAAGAAGGCATTATCCTTAGGGATTCCATTATATACCCATGAAATTATTATAAACTATATTGGTGGCATGCACTCATATCTTTGTCACACTATTTTAATGTTTAACCCTACTAACATTGATAAAGTGTCAGTACAAGCTATGAATTTGGAGGCTAGTAAGGGTAAGCATGCGTTTGAAGATAAGAAGCCATTCAAGTTTGAAAATAAACCGAAAGATAAATGGACAAGTACAAAATCAACTACAGTAAAGCAAGTTGAGGGAAGACCTACATGTTCCCACTATAAGAAAAAGGGATATGAGGAATCACAGTGTCGGAAGATGCATCCATAATTACGACAAAAGAAGTTCAAGGATAAAGGGAAGCATAAGACTATTTCATCAACTCATCAGGATCTAGGGTCAGATTATGGGGATGAATCTAAGATCATGGCAATGGGAAGAAAAGGTATATCAACTATCAATTCTAATTCTTCCATTCAATCTGCTAATTTGGAAAGTGATGCTGATCAAAAGAAAAGAAGCGAGCTTTTTTATGTCAGAGTTATAGTCAAGCATATAAAAATAGATAATTTATTTGACAATGGATCTTAAGTTAACTTAGTATTTGAAGCAATTGTTAAGAAGTTGGGCTTAAAGATGAAACCTCATAAAAAACTTTATCCCTTAGGATGTGTGTATGAAGATGCTAAGTTGTAAGTGACAAAACAATGTAAGATCAGATTTGCAGTTATAACTAAGTTCTTTGATGAGGTTGAGTTAGATGTTGTGCCTCTTGACATTTGCGACATTGTCTTGGGCAGTCCATATCTACTTGACAAGAAGGATATATTATATCACAAAGATAATAAATGTCATCTTTTCAAGGATGGGGTTGAATTTATTGTTAGATCTCATCGTATCAAGACTAATGTTTCTTTAATGAGCACATGGAAAATGAAGAGACTCATGAGCACAAGTAAATATTCTGTTCTCATGACAGTGAAACCGAAATAAGATGATTTATCATATGCTTTATCAGGTTGTGATATATATCATAAACATGAGATGGTCAAAATCATATCTAACTATGATGAGTTATTTCAGGAACCTACAGGGTTGCCTCCTAAGAGGGAGGTTGAACATGAAATCTATTTGCAAAAGGTTGCTCCTCTTCCTAATATTGGAATATATAGTCATCAATGATCGAGAATGCATAAATTAAGAAGCAAGTTCAATAGTTTCTCGATAAAGGAATAATCAAGCCAAGCTCCTCCCCATGTGGTTCTCCTATTCTACTAGTTCCAAAGAAAGATGACACGTGGAAGATGTGTATTGACTTTTGAGCCATGAACAAGATTACGGTAAAGACCTGTTATCCTCTTCCCAGAATTGATGACTTATTGGATCAATTAAAGAATGTTGTTTATTTCACCAAGCTGGACTTGAGAAGTGGATACCATCATATCATAATTGCATAAGGTTACATATGGAAAAATGCTTTCAAGACCAAACAAGGATTGTTCGAATGGTTAGTGATGCCATTTAGGTTATGCAATGCACCAACAACATTTCTGAGAGTAATAAATGACGTGTTCAGACCCTACATAGATGATTTTGTTATCGTCTATTTATATGATATATTGATCTTTAGTCAAAGATGGGAAGATCATATAAATCATGTCAAGAAAGTATTTGAACTCTTGAAGAAGGAGAAGCTAGATATCAAAATTTCTAAATGTGAATTTGGAAAAACTTCTCTGGTATATTTGGGTTACATTGTAGGGAATGGTCAACTAAAAATAGATCATGTGAAAGTAGAAGTCATTGTGAAATGGCCCAAGACAACTATTGTCACAGAAGTAAGGAGCTTCTCAAAAGAAATACAATACTGGACGAAATTCATTGTTAATTTCTTTTACATAGCAACTCCTCTACATGCGTTAACAAGTGTTAAACAAGTCTTTCAATGGGGAGGCAAGCAACAAAGAGCCTTCGAGACATTGAAGGAAAAGATAAGCACCACACCAGTTTTGGCTCTGCTAGATATACAATATCCATTTGATATTCAAATTGATGCAAGCAGATATGTCGTGGGAGAAGTCTTGATGTAACAAGGTAATCCTATATGTTATCATTATGAAACTTTTACTCAAGTTGTGATTAACTATCCAACACATGATAAAGAATTGTATACTTTGGTACAAAGTGTAAAGAAATGGAAGCATACTTAATGAGGAAGGATATTGTAATTCATATAGATCATCAACCATTATAGTATTTGCAGTCACATACCAAGCTACAATAGTCATGACACTTTAGTTGGATGGGTTTCCTACAACAATTTCATTTGGTAATCAAGTATAAGAAAGGTATTCATAACAAGGTTGTTGATATGTTGTCCAGACTAGTAATTAATGCATCTATAATACTAAGGTATAATCCTCTAGCTCATGAAAGTTATGCAGAACAATATGCTAAGGATGATGATTTTAAAAGTGTATATGATGGATTAACTCGTGGAAATCAACAATCATATTATTATATGCATGGAAATTTGTATATCATCTTGGAAAGGTTTGCATACCCAGGGATGAAAGAGTGAATGTAAATAGATAAGCTCATACATCTTTCATTTATAGTCATTTTAGGGTTGGTAAGACAATTGCACAATTACATAGATATTGTTACTGGCATCGAATGAATGAAACCGTTTCCAAGTATATCAAAGGGTGTGTTATGTGTGCCACAAACAAGCCGAGCAACAAAAATACAGGGTTATATACACCACTTCCAGTACCTTCTCAGCCATGGGAAATCATATCCATGGATTTTGTAGGGGATTTTCCAATGTATAGGACATGTCATGATTATCTATATGTCATTGTGGATAGATTCAACAAGATGTGTATTTTGATGCCATGCAAGAAATAGGTCACAAATGAACAAACAACACAAATGTTCTTTACTAATGTATTGGTTCATTTGGACTTCCCACATCTATTATATCAGATCAAGACTCTCATTTTTTGGGAAAGTTTTGGTCTCATTTACAGGAGCTCATGGACACTAAGTTAAAGAAGAGCACAACTTTTCATCCATGGACATATGGACATACATAGGTGGTAAACAAAATAGTGGTGCATCTACTCCGAGGATACTGTATCAAGCCTCCTAATTTATGGGATGAGAATTTACCTTATGTACAACATGCCTATAATCATGCCATGCATTCCTCTACTTAGAAAACTCCTTTTGAAGTATGTTTGGGGTACTTGCCTAAATCACCTATGGAATTTGTTTTTGGAGAAACAAGTAAAGAAGATGGACAGGACAATACAGATAAATCTAAAAGTTTCATTCAAAAGATTCAATAGGTACATCAAGCAGTACAAGAACAGCTAGACAAAAGCCAAGCCAAGTACAAGGCAAGGCATGAAAAACATCGAGTTGATCATCAATTTGAAGTCGGTGATCAAGTATGGTTACATATCAACAAGATAGAACGAAAGGTGAAGGTAAAAAGCTAAGGCCAATCTGATATGGTCCATTCAAGATCTTGGAGAATATTGGTACTAATGCCTTTTGTTTAGATCTACCAGCCTACATGCAAATGTATTTAGTAGTAAATGTTGAGAATTTGAATCTTTATGAGCCTCCTATAATTATGGATGAAGATGAAAGTATTCAGGTTCTAGTAGTTCATGATTTTGCTCAAGAATATTTGGACGAGCTATAGGAAGATGTTATTCTTGACAGAAGGACCAAGACTTCATAACAAGGTGATGTGGAATATCTTTGAGTTGGTCTTAAAGGGGTAAAATCAAGTAAAGAAAAATGGATGGAGATAGGAAGGGTGATGGAACTCTTCCCTCACTTAGTTGCTGAGTAATTAAAACTTTTGGTGGTCCAAAAGGCTTCCAATGGGGAGGAATGATCTAGGAGGATCCATGAATGGTCATAGAGGTCTAGAAAGATCTAGAACATCCACAAAGGTCCAAAAAGGTTAAAAAATGCTCAAAATTCAAATATCCCAAATGCTCTAAAAAACACCATTAATGAATAGAGCTTGGCGATTGATTTCGAACGACCCAAGAATCGCCTCAAACAAAGTTCATATGAAAAAGTTATGGCTGGTCAAAGTCCAGGTCAACCATGTCAAAAGTCAAAGTCAAATGGGTCAAGGTGACATGTGTCACCACTAAAAGGGTGACACGTGTCACCACCGAAAGGGTGAAATGTGGCACGACCATAGAATCGTACGACAATGACGTGGCCACACCCCAAGGTGCCACGCGACATGATTGTATGCTGATTGGGCATGTGTGATGGAAAGTGACTCAACATCCATGCAATCCAGGTGGACTAGTTATTTGTAGACACATGGAAAGGATAAGCCAATGAAAGGCCACCACGTGGCAAACTCCCATTGGCCAATTATGGTTTAAGTGTATTAAAAATTTATGGAGTCGACAAGGGTTGAATCCATGACCTCCATAAACCTTACCAAGCCTTTGTTTCCATTGTGCCCGCATATTGTTTCTTACCTATACATGGCGCCACATTGTTTTAGCATTGGTCAAAGGATTATCCGGCGACAAAAAGGGTAAAGGGCCCAAGCCCTTGACCCATATATTATCATATGATCACATGCTATAACCGTGGGTTGTAACTTGTGGGGATTTCAAACCGAATGTATTCCATATATAGTATACGGTTGTATATCCACATAACAAACGAAACCAAGCCATAAAAAATGGCAAGGTCGACAAGATTTAATCCTAAAACCTGCCAATTAAATGCCCCGACACTTAACCAATTCCACTACAAGTGCAGGTTTGTTAAGAACCCGCCAAACAATACATTTATTGTTAACCATAAAGTTTGGAGGGAAGTTAAGGGCCCACACCCTATTTAATGGGCACACGGATCAAGGACAGGGACACTCATTAATATACAAAGTATGGTATGGAATTTTGTGCCAAAGGAAATAGGGCTTTGAGGCTACACCATAAAGCATGCCAAGAGGTCCCTTGATAGATTTTTAAGATCACCTATACTCATTTTTCACGATTTTTTGCAAGGAATCCAATGGTGCACTCTGTTTTTGGGGTTTGAGCATTAATAAAGATGTCACTATTGGAAGCAAACCCATAGACAACCTAAATTAGGTGAACTCCATTATCAAACTTGTGTATGTGATATTATCATTTTTGTTCATTTTGTGCTTAGTTGTTTGTATGTTTTTTATCATTAAAGTGTATTTGGTTAAATAAGTGTTTCACATGTAAATTGCAAACAATCAAGAAAGCATTTTTATTTCGAAGGTCAAATAGATGTATTTGTGTATTTAAGATTAATAAGCATTTAAGGATTTTTCGTATCAATAATGGTTTGAAATATCATAACAATATAAAATCAAAATTAGAGAACATGCAAGTATCTCATTGTTACTAGCAGAAGTATACTAACCCCTTCTTGTAATGTCTCCCATAATCCTTCAATGACACCTAATGCTCTCTTAGATAGATTACCAACTTCCATATTAAGCTCCATGTATACATATGCAAAGGAAATAATGGAGAACACTAGTTCCATTATCTTGGCTTGATCAAACATGGATCACAAGCCCATGCTACGCATACTTATTGATCATGTTATCCAATATATAACCAAGTTGGAACCTCCTAATAATAAAATGTGAGTTATACTTTGTTCAATTAGCATTCTTTAATAAGACAACCAATGCTTTCCATCAGACGTAGTCTAAACATTCTATGTTTTTTACCATTTCGAGTTTCCAACCAATTTTGCCTAAAATCCAATCATAAATTGTTGGAATTGCAGATTTTAGTTGTTAAATCTGCATACTCTGAGTGCCCAGAGGGTTTTTCATGGCGATGAATCCATTTATGCATTCAAAAATGCAATTTAAACAACAAAAAATTGTGATTTCACCAACTATTATATTATTGAATTCGGGTGATGGTTGCCAAAAATGATAAAAACCATAGAATGTTTGGACTACGCCCCTTCCCTTATGCCATATTAGTAATACCTACACCTAGTTTGACTCTAAAAGATATCTTATGAGCTTTATAGAGATAGATTACGTCCCAATGTCACATAAACTAGAAATACTTTAAAAAGCAATATATATATATATATATATATATATATATATATATATATATATAAAAATGAAAAAACCCTTTAAATTAACTTTTGTTAAACTAAAATCTTTTAATTTTTATCTTTTATCGTATTAATATTTTTTGTTTTCATTTTTATTTTTAATATTTTTTGTTTTCATTTTTATTTTTAAATTAAAAAAAAATACATTGATGTATAATATAAATCTTTTTGAATTATTATTATTATTAAAATTTTAAATTCCACCATCTTGTAAGTTCCATTATCTCTAACTGATAGTAACTAATTGAAAGGCGATCATTTTACTTTTCTTTCTGGAATCTTTGATGATTTCAAAG
>ML865821.1:0-13167 GCA_009831015.1 Picea engelmannii | reverse complement strand
ATGATGATAGAAGAAGTGCCACATGGATATGTTCCAGTCTTCCAACAATGATATAATTTATTGATCAGAGCTACATGAATCCTTCAGAGAAAACCAATGTTCCAGAATGAAGTACATTTGAAATCAAGCATTAAATTATCCGTGATGAAGTCCATAAAGGAGAAAGTGGTTCTCCAATACATATCTCCATAGATGAGCAGATAAGCACACATTTTTGGTAAATATTCTGTCCAAGATGAAAGAGTTTGCGTATTCAAGTTGGAGCTCATGGAGACGACTTCCTTATTGAAAAAGGAAGAGATGACTCTTATCTTGGGAGGGAGCACTGATGTATTATTGATTGATGGACAATCATTTTTCAGTTCGAAAATGGTCAAGGATGAGCATATTCTTTCCATTTCGGAAAGTGGAATGAGATTTATGACAGATAGAAATTTTTCCAGTTCAGAAAATGGTCCAGATTGTTGATGTACCATAGACAGTGACTTCCCATTGTGGTTAACATGGGAAGTGGTTTAGGGTAGTCACTCTTCTTGAGGGTTACTCAAGAAGACTGGCCCACCTCATCGGACAACGATTTCCCATTATGGTTAACATGGGGAATGGTCTGTTTTGGAGGTTGGTGTAGGACAGTCATTTCCTCTTGTGGTTAACATGGGAAATGGTTTGGATAGTCATTCCTTAGGGCGAATTCATTCTCTCTAGGTTGCACTTTGTTTAGTGCCGGAGGAATGGCCCAGGGTGGGGCATGGTATAGGTTCAACAATCAGGGATAGACATTCCTTAGGGAAGATTCATTCTCTCCAGGTTGCACTTTGTTTAATGTCAGAGGAATGGCCCAGGGTGTGGAATGGTCCAAGCTCAAAAATTAGGACAATTATTCCTCCTTGCTTGAGAAGAATAATCCAAATGGCTCATCATTGATGTCTTACCTTTAGAGGGCAGATGCTCTTCTAGATCTCATAGATGTGAGTGGAAGAATGACCCAAATGATTCAACTTATATCATAACATTGTTTCTGTGCAGGTTGATATCAGATGATTGTTATGAAGACTGTATGTCTATAGACAGTAGATGCATACTGTTGTGGTGGATGTGTTCCACTATTTGATCAAGTATCTATGTGCTAGTTGGTGTGGTAGTGTACCACTAGATTGTAGTTGTGTACTACTATGGATATACACAGTTGTGTTCTATTGAATGATATTGTTCTGATTGAATTGAAGACTATCAACAATGTTAAAAATGATTATCAACTAGATGGATGATCAATGAACAAAGATTTCCCAGACAAAAAATGGTTTAGAACATTTACTCTTCTAGATTAGAAGAATGGCTCTTGTGTCACTATGTGGAGTGAGTATCATGTCTGATTACTCAGGTAGAGTATGGTTCCGAGAGATGATGCAGTTGATGACATTGATGGTGATGATGGTTCTCATGATCTAGTCATGAGATAATCTATACAACTATGTTGATGCTACCAGGTGAATGGTATGTTTGTGTTCAAGACCATTACCTATAATACCTCCCTAGATAGGAGGGAGTGTTAATATTATGGTAGCCATGGGAGGTATTTACCTCCACATGTAAATCTGATGAGAATAGATTATTCTGGGAAGAAAGAAGAAACCCTAATGAGTTGGCTAATAACCCTAGAAGACATGTCAACTCAAGAAGATAACTTGTATTAGGTTATTAGCCTCCAAGAGAAGAAGTCAGAGAGAAGAAATAATATATAATAAATAGACAGATAGATAGGATGAGAAGTCAGCCCAGGTAGTTAGCCAGAATTACTATAAATACAGGAGTCCGGTCTTCATTCTAGTAGGCAGTCTTAGAATTGCAGAGCAACACTTGTGTGCACTGCAGTGCCTAGTTTTGTGCGCAGTTTTGGAGGAGAGATTCCATTGCAGCTACTGCTGCTAGCAGATCATGTTTGGATTAGACTATCACTTGGTTAGGGTTTGGACTATCTAATCAACTCTTGTTTGATGCACTATCCTTGGGGAAAGGTGCACTACCCTTTGTTTGGGTATCTAACCTAGGGTTTGCTTCCAGAATGATTCTCTATCAAAGTTAAGGTGCTTGGAGGGTGGCTTCGGCCTATGGTTGGGTGACAATAGTGATATTGTCGATGGTAAAACAAGCACATCCATTCATATTCTAACACATGCATGGGAACTTCAGGAGCACACAATGGAAAATGTGCTAAACCAGTTCATTTCTGCTATCACATGTGTTGATTTTCCACAATCATTTCCCCAATTCGAGTACATTTTTGGGGAATAATTTTAGGAACAATTGGACCCATCAATTTTGTCTTCAACATATTTTATCTTTGATATAGATGAGTCTATCATGTCTTATACTATGCCCTACGATATTAGTCTAGGGAATTTTTTACATATAAACTCCGAGCTAGATGCTGACCAACAAAAACAGTTAGTAAGTATATTTTAATAAAAATCAGGGGCATTCACTTGGGAATACACTAACATGAAGGGTATACACCCTAACAAATGTATCCACCACATATATACCCAGGGGGAATTAACACATGTTAGGAAACCCAAGAGAAGGATGAACCCAACACTCAAAGATATAGTAAAGGAGGAGATCCAAAAGTTATTAAATGTTGGATTTATTTATCCCATCTTTGATAGTAAGTGGGTGTCCCCACTTGTAGTGGTTCCAAAGAAAGTGACCAGAAAATGGAGAATTTGTGTTGATTTCTGGGAGATCAATAAAGCCACTCTGAAGGATTACTTTCCTCTTCCTTTCATTGACTAAGTTTTGGATACCCTATCTGGAAAGAAAAGTTTCTCCTTTTTATATGGGTACAACAGGTACAATCAATTCTCATAGCACCCGAGGACCAAGAAAAGACTACCTTTACTTGTCCTTGGGGCACTTATGCCTATAGGGTTTTACCATTTGGATTGTGTAATGCTCCTTCCACATTTCAACGAGAAATACTAGGGATATTTGTTGATCTTATTCATAATTTTGTGGAAGTATACATGGATGACTTCACAATTTATGGTAACACTTATTAGGAAGCCTTATATAACTTAGAAAAAATCCTCTAAGCCAAGAAATGAACATGTCTCTAAGTCATGAAAAATGTAAAATGTTGTTGACTGAAGGAGTGGTTCTAGGACATCATGTTTCATCTGAAGGGATAAAATTCGATCCTACAAAGATTGAGGTCATCATTAGACTTCCACCCCCCAAGACTTAGAAAGAGGTGAGAATATTTCTTGGACATGCCGGATACTACCGATGGTTTATTGAAAATTTTACAAAGATTGTTGCACCCATGTTTGGATTTTTAATAAAAGATGTTGATTTTTCTTGGACTGAATAGTGTCAAATTGCCTTTGAGACCCTAAAAGGTAAGTTGTCTGTGGCACCAGTTCTTATAGGGCCCAATTGGACTCTCCCATTCCACATATCCACTGATTCCTCTGACACTGCAATAGGAGGAGTATTAGGGAAGAAGGAAGACCAACATTCCTATGCCATTTATTTTGAGAGAAAAAACTTGTCCCCTGCTGAGCTAAACTACATAGTTACCAAGAAGGAATTCTTGGCAGTAGTTCATGCTATCAATAGGTTTCATCCTTACATTACAGGTTATGAATTATTTGTACATACAGATCATTCCTCCATTATATTTCTCATGAATAAACCCATAACTAATGGTCCAGTGACTAGGTGGCTCCTGCTATTTCAAGAGTTTAACATCATCGTTCTTAACCGACATGGAAAGAAGAATTTGGTAGTTGATTTTCTTTCACGAACAAAAAATGAGGATGATGATATTCATGTAGATGATAGTTTCCCAAATGAGCACCCTTCTTCCCTCTATGTAAATACCCCATGGTTTGCATATATGGAAAACTATTTGGCTACTAGGAAGTTACCGTCTTATTTGTCACCTCATGAAAAGCGTAAAATTATTACACAAAGTGCTAATTAATCTTGGGTTGGTCATGACCTTTTTCATACATGTCTTGATTTGATTATTCACAGATTTGTTCGACAAGACGAGGTACCATAAATCCTATGAAGTTGTCATGATGGACCATGTGGTGGCCATTTTTCTAAAAAACATACATCATATAAGGTTTTACATTTAGGTTATTATTGGCCTAGCATTTTCAAAGATGTTTCCAAGTATGCGAGGAGTTGTGATAGTTTCCAAAGGATAGGAAGACCTATGTCAGTTGATGAAATTCCCTTGCGTGCCGAATTTATGATAGAACCTTTCAAAAAATGGGCCCTTGACTTTGTAGGACCAATTTCGCCCATGTCCCGTAAGAAGAACTATATTTTGGTTTGTATGGACTATGCCACCAAGTGGGTAGAGGAAAAATCCCTATTTAGGGCTACAAAAAATTATGTTGTTGAATTCATTTATGAAGACATTTTTACCCTCTTTGGTGTCCCTCGTGAAAATGTTACAGACCAAGGCACTTAATTCACTTCCAAGCTGATGAGAGAGATAACAGAGAAATATGGGATTAAGCACTATAAATCTTCTCCATACCACCCACAAGATAATGGCCAGGTAGATTCTACAAACAAAGTTCTTGAAGCTATATTAACTAAGATTGTTCAATTACATCACCAAGATTGGGTTGATAGGCTTTCAGAGGTTTTGTGGGCTTACCGGACCACCTGGAGAACTACCACCAGACATACCCCTTATGAGCTAGTGTAGGGTAAACAAGTACTTATACCAATAGAATTCCAAGTAAGTACCTTCCGTATTGCAACATAATTGGGATAAAACTTAGATGAGGCTCAGAAATAGCGAGCCCTACAATTGAATGAGTTGGATGAGATTAGGAAAGATTCCATTCAACAAACAATGTTAGTCCAAAACCATAGGAGCATGTGGAAAGGAAAGTTTATTAAGAAGAAACACTTCCAACCTGGTGATCGGGCTCTATTGTTTGATTCATGATTTAAAAAATTCAAAGGAAAACTCACCACCCGGTGGTTGGGTCCTTATGAGGTAGTCACTGTATATGACAATGGAGCTATGAAAATCAAAACAATTGACGATGGACAAGTCTCCTTTGTAGTAAATGGACACCGACTCAAACTTTATCATAAGCCCATTTCCAAATAAGGCTTTCTACAATTCATGTCAACTGACAAGGAATTGGCCTTAGTAGATGGGGAAGTCCCCCCTTGTTCTTGAATGTTTTCTAAATTTTCTTATGTACATATGTAAATAAGTTTGAATTCTGTTGATAAGCAATTCTATAGATTTCTGTAGGTACTTATTTCACCAGGAGTAGACAGTTTCAAGGAAATATAAAAGAAGGATTTTTCTTCAAAACATTGTTACACTTGAACCTTGTTGTCTACTAAGAATCAAATGAATATTGACATTTTGTAATTAGCCACATTTTTGAAAATATGTTCATTTTCTCTCTTTCTTAAGGCATTTTAAAATGCAGTTTCTCTTGAAAATCTTCACCACTATATAAGGAAGTGATACTGTAACCATCAAGCTTAGAGGTCTCTCATACAGTTTTCCCAAGAAACCTGAGTAAGTGAGTAAAGTATCTTTATCAAAAAGTAACAAGGAGGTCTGATTAGCGGTTAGTCATGGAAACATCACAATAAATTACAAAATAAGAAAGTGAGTTGAGCCTAGAGATACCTTTTTGTTCTTTCTCAATGGTACCATCCACTACACACTAAATAGCTTGATTATATCATATCTTTAGATAGGCCACATCTTCTTAAGTACCCCTTACATCAGGACAATCACTAAGGAATATAACAGAAAGTCATCCTCTAACATAAATACCATCCCAATTGAAAAAAGAAAGAAAAAGTTGTTTTTAGATCTGTCCCCCCATCTTCTTTCATAAAGCAATCTTATACTAAAATATTAAAATATGGAGGGCCAGTCTCTGAGGGTGTAAGAGGCTAACCCGTCGAGATACTGAACAGGTCTGATGGAAACGGGTACCGACCTGTGGTATGACTAGGTAAACCCTCCAGAGTAGTGAACAAGCTTGCTGGCAGCGGGGCATTCTACCTAGTGAGGATGGTAATCTGACAAAAATAAATAATAAATTTAAACTTGTCCTGATGTACGACATTACTTGTAGAAAAAGATGACATGAAGTATGTATGGTTAAGTTAAGGTTAATGAACTCCATAAATTTTCCATTGGGAACTAACTTTGAGATTATCTGGAAACTCTCTTGCCTACATATTCTTATCTATATGTAGGATGTTATATCCTATAGGAGGGGCCATCTTATAACCGTCTCGTTAGACAAATATGTGAAATTTATCTCTACACTTAATAAGCTATAAATCTTCGGCGATTGGGTGAACTGACTGTTTTCCTATATTTTTTATTGTGAGGTGTCACAATACTTAGGTGTGGGGGACGGGTTCATGAGTTGACAAATGATCATTGCCTAGAGAAGTAAATATTTGTACAAATTTATGTATTGTTTTCATGATACAGGTTATTACATGAGCAGTCATTTTATTTTTCAAATGATAAATTCCCTGTGTTATAAATTATTGTACATATCCTTAACAAACCACTTTATTGGTTTATTTTCATTACACGTTGTTCATTGTAGGATTGAAATTACATGTTCTATGCTAGTGGATTGAGTAAGCATGGTGGAAAAATAAATAATAATGGAACACTCAACCTCTGCTCCTAATCACTGTGACCATCAAAACCATTCCAAGATTGCAGGCTATCCATTATAGGAGGTAAAAATGCATTTAGCACAGAGGTACCATATGGAGTGTCATATGAAGTGCCATATGAGGTGTCAAACGAAGTGCCATATATACACCAATAACTATCCACAATTTTAGGTAACCAGGAATTAATGGCATTTAATTGAATTAGTTCAAGGCAATCAAGATCGAATGATGCAAACCTTAGAATTTTTTTGTGATCAAATGTCCAAGTCAAAAGACTTGGACATTGATCCAACTTCGATCATTATGATTTCCCCCAAAAACATACCTTCAAATTAGAAATCGCTCACAGATGGAAACTCGTGCGTGCATGTGTGCAACCAATTCCACCCTAGGTGCACTCAAAAATGGAATTGGGTTATCCCATTATTCCTCACACTCACCTATTCTCATTCCAATTCACCTCTTCCCATTTGCATTTGCCCCTATTTTTAAGCACGCTCAACCTCTATTCATTTCGTTCCTCAGTTCAATTGTGCTTGGCCTCTGTACAATTGTGCCCTTCCTTAGCCCAATCACACCCTTTATCTATGAATTTCAGCTTCTGACCATTCCTTCACATCATCATGATTCTCAAAAGGTATGAAACCTATTCCCATGTAGACCTCTTCACCATCCCTGAGTTTGCATAGTGCAGGGAAGTGTTTTTGCATGCAAGATGTGGGTCATTTTTGTCCGACTTGTAGGGCCACGATGATGGCATCTCAATGCAATTTTCCCTTAGTTTTGATGGGAAGACAGTGCATGTGGGTTCTCTCAACTTTGGGGTCTCAGAAAAAACCATAGCCGCAGAAACGAAGCTTCCAAGAATGGGGGATAGATGGTTTATAAACCACCAGCTGCTGCGATCAAGTTATAACAGGGTTTTTAAACTAGAATTTTAGAACATATCTGGAGATAAAGTATACTCCAAGGAGTGGATAAAATAGGATCTAATCAACCCTCTCATAGTCATCACTAGGTTGATCACATGTGAAGGTAGATATTCCACCTTTAAAGCCTGTCACTTTCGATTATTAGCTCACTTTTAGTTCAATAAACCATTGAATTTTCCCTTCTACTTTTTAAAGAGATTGGAGAAGATGTCCCCTCAAGTGAGGAAGAATGTAACCAACCTCCACAACAAACTCTTTCACCATGGCCTTATCAAACTTCTTGTTTTAGCCGAATTGGAAAAACTGGGGAAAGCTTAGGATGAATTCATTTATCAATTTGCAAACCCTCACTTGAAAATCAAGACGAGCAAAAAGACAGTGAATCTAAGAAATATTTATCCATCCAAACCCCACTCTCTGAAAACTCCAAATCCCCCTGCACAATCCATTTCTTTACTGGAGCAAAAATCCAAAAAGCTTGGTGAAACCCCTACAACCTCATCGGGAAAAAAAAACAAGAAGCCTATTGTTAACCCCCTGATGCCTTCAATATCTCTTGATCCTACACCCAAAAGGATACAAGAATTAATTCAACAAGACTTTATATAGTTTCTGCAAATAGGAGAGGAGCTAATCAATTTAGTAGAGGACTCTTTCGAAAGAGTACCTAGAGCACAAGAGGAAACCCTTATGCGAAACCCCTAACTACTTTGGACCCTATCCAAGTATCCTTTGATGTCGAGAGTCCTCACAAAAGACTTAGGGAAGTTTTCGTAGATGAATTGAAGCCTCAAAGAAAGACCAAATCCGAACCCACTTCTCCTCATCAACCCCCTATTACTCCTACCTCATAGATGCCTAACCTAGATCCTAAGAATGATAGACACTCTACGTCTTTGAAAGGATCCAAGCCCTCCTCTGAGATATCTGATCCTGCTCTAGCCATTGAAAATATACAACAAGATAATTTTTATATTCTACAACAATTGGAAGATAGGAAGACTATGGACATGCATCTTCACCATGATAATGAAGTCCTCCAAGGAAAGGTGAATTCCCTTGAAAGGTTGGTTGATGAGATGACCAAAGAGAAATGCAACCTCAAGGAACTATTGAAGTGTAAATGTGTTGAACCTGCACAAAATAGATCTATCTAAACAATAATACACACATTTGCAGAGAGATTTGGAGAAGGAAGAAGAAGGAGAGAAAGAATGAAAGAATTCTCATTAACCATTGTGAAAAATGAATAATTTACACATGATATACTCTGTATAACTCAATGAGTTCGACTTGAGGTGAACCAAGTCATCATAGTGGTGGTCTAGAGTGATCTAGGCACACACCAACAGTTACGGGAGTGAACTTCCACCTATTCTAGTCTCTCAGGCAGTTACGAGAGTGAACTGCCACCTAGTTGAGTTAACTAGTCAACTAGTCTTCAGTTAACTGACTGAACATAGAGTAGTGAGGAGTTAACTTAGGGAATCAAGGTTAATGTGCCACTATGGTGATGATACCAAGGCAAGGTCGAATTAGCATGGTGATGATCCCAATGTTGCATGGTGATGATCCCAATGCAACATCTAAACTCAACTCAACTAGTTAAACTGAAGTGTTAACTGAAAGAGAATATTCTCCAAGTGGAATATTCTCCCCTAAAATATAGGAGAGTGGATAATGACTAATTATGAATAATAAACAAGGAATAAACTTAGGAAAAAGAAATCCTAGGTGTGTGTGAAGTATCTCCAACACCCCCCCCCAAACATCACTATTGTGAAAATAAATATTGGGTCCCGACAACAAGGCCATGTTAGGTACCCAAGTACAAAAGATACACTGAAAATAAAGTGAGGAAATATGGAAAACCTCATGGGAAAACCCCCCCTCAAGGTACAATGTATGTAAAAAGAAGAACTATAGTTGCTAGGCAACTGTGTCCTTCACTCCAAGACGACCTCGTAGATAATGGAATTTCTGCTCAGTGAAGGTCTTGGTGAAAATGTCTGCCATCTGTTCTGTTGAAGGATAGAATTGTAAGTCGATGATCCCCTCGTGTACCAAGTCACAGATGTAGTTCATTTGGATCTCGATGTGCTTTGTCCGCTACCTTTGAACTAGATCTCTGTATAACTTCAGAGTGCTCTGGTTGTCACACTAGATGACGATCGATCGATGAAACTGAATGCCCAAATCAGTGAGAAAATGTTGTAGCCACATAGCCTAAATGGTTATGTTAACTACCCCTCTGTACTTTGCCTTGGCTGAAGATAGATAAATGGAAGCTTGCTTCTTGCTACCAAGACTGAGTGAGTAAACAGATGTGGAATTGTGATCAATGATATCACCGACCCAGTCAGAATCAGTAAACCCAATGAGATATAATGTAGAGTCTACTTCATAATAAATCCCAAAGGTGATGGTGCCCTGTATGTATCGAAGGATATGCTTTGCATCTTTCTAATGTAGATCATGCGGCTCCTGCATGAACCTTGAAACTATGCCAACTGCATATGAGAGGTTTGGTCTGGAGTGTGTGAGATACAACAAGATCCACACTAGTTGTTTGTACAGTGTGCTATCAACCAGTGGAGTCTCCCCACCATCCTCAAGTTTGACTCCTGATAGGAAAGGAGTCGAAGTAGAATTGCAATTTGTCATGTGAAATCTCTCAAGGAGATCTCGTGCATACTTGGCCTGAGACATTTTGATGCTTGATGCATCCTGACTAATCTTGAGTCCAAGGAAGAAGTGTAGTGGACCCATGTCCATCATCAAAAACCTGTCATGAAGAATCCTCTTGACTGCAGCAATCACTAAAGTCGAGCAACCGGTGATCAGTAAATCATCGACATACAAAACTAAAAGTAGAAGTGAATCAGTCGTCCTGAGCATGTATACATTTGGGTCTGATTTACAATGTACAAAGTTCTTTGACAATAGATATGAGTCCATCTTGGCATACCATGCTCTCGGAGCCTATTTGAGGCCATAAAGTGACTTCTTCAGTCGACAGACCAAAGATGAGTCCTGCATAAATCCCTAGGGTTGCTCCATGTAGATATCCTCAGAGAGATCACCTTGAAGAAATGCATTCTTCACATCCATCTGATGGACTTCCTATCCCTTGGTTGCTACAATGGAAAGGGCCAATCGAATGGAATCCATCTTCACTACTGGAGTGAAGGTCTCATCATAGTCAATACCATGAACCTGCTGATATTCTTTGGTGACAAGCCTAGCTTTGTATCTACTGATCTGTCCATCCAATGTGCTCTTGGTCCTGTAGACCCATCTGCATCTAACAAGTTTCTTCCCAGAAGGAAGGGGAACTAGATCCCAAGTCTGGTTGTCAAGGAGGGAGTTGTACTCCTCCTGCATGGCGGATTCCCAAAAGGGATTTCCAGCATCCTCACCATAAGACTGTGGATCGAGAGACTGAACCAAGAAAATATGCCTGGAGGGAAATGGTTAAGTGGCAATGAGTGCAACAGGAGGATCCTTGAAATTAGATCAAGTCCTCTTAGTATCGGTTGGATCACCAACGAGATCCCATGCATCCTAAAGAGTAGTCTATGCCCACTTGGGCCTCTGCTCTGGCTCTACAACTACATCTGGATGCTTTGACTCTGCATCTAACTATATTGACTCTGAATCTAAATCATCTAGGTCCTCTGAATCAAAAATCTCATCTGAAGAAGAGTCATCATGTGCATGCTCATCATATCGAACAGGTGGAAGAGTGAAGGTGTCTGCATGCAGCTGCTGAGGTACATGCGAGACACTTTCCTCGAATTGGACACTACGCTCAATGATGAGTTGGTCTGAGGAAAGATCATTAGGGAAATATCCCTTCACACTGTTGGGGTATCCAACAAAAATGCACTCATTTCTCTATGGATCAAGTGCCTTCCTCTTTTCAGAGGGAATCCTGGCCCATGCACATGAACCAAAAATGTGAGAGTCGGCCACTTCCGGTTCGAGGCTGCTTCAAGCCTCATAGGGGGTCTTATCCTTGAAAAATATATGAGGAGATAGTTTTTGGATGTATGTTGCACAGTTAAGTGCTTCGGCCCATAGTCTCTATGGTAGTGACTTTGCATGCAACATGCAAGATGCCATCTCCTTTAGAGATCTGTTTTTCCGCTAAACAACTCCGTTTTGCTCCGGAGTGTAGGGAACTGTATGCTGCAACTGAATCCCTACCTCATGGAAAATATTATGGATATCATGATTTACATACTGTCCTTCATTATCAGTTCAGAGGACTTTGATCTTCTTTTCAGACTGTGTCTCAACCAAGGGTTTGAAATCTTTGAGGTGTTGAAAGACCTCGGATTTTTTCATGAGAAAGTAGATCCAAGTAAAATGTCAAAAATCATAAACAAAAATGAGAACAAACCTCACTTTGCTGATGGATGGATGCATAAAAGGACCAATAAGGTCACTATGGATCAGATCTAAAGGTGCAGAAGCTCGTTGAAACTTTCCTTTGTCGAATTTCTCTTGAGGGTGTTTCCCGAGAACACACCCCTCACATACTCCCTTGGAGAAATGGATGTCTGGTAGACCATCAACTAATTTTTTCTTGCTAAGTTGTTGCATGTATATGAAATTCAAATGTCCAAACCTTTCGTGCCATATCCTACTACTTTCATTAGCATGAGTAAGCAGTAAAGCATAATCAAGTTCAATGAATTCAGAAAATGTATACAATCTAGAATGATGATTTACCTCACCAGTTGCAACCCTGGAGTTGGTTTGCATGTCGTATATGTCCATGAAATTTGGTGTGAATATGATTCTCTTTCCGGTTCTATAATTCGTCATCTGATACATGGAGAGAAGGTTGACAGAAAGCTTGGGAACATGGAACACATTCTCGAAGTTTCTGTTGGTGAGTTCAATCCTTCCTTTGCCAGTGACTTTGACATAAGAGTTGTCCCCCATCAGAAAAGGAGGACCTTTACATGCATCCAAAGAAGAATATATTGCTTTTGAGGCAGCCATGTGATGTGATGCTCCTTAATCTACGATCCAAGCATCGGGAGAGGAGTTGATTGCAATCAAGGCATGGCTAGAATTTCCTTTCTTGGAATTCAGATCTTCTGGCTTCTTCTTCTTTGCACCCTCGGGGATGTGATATCCAAGGTTGTTTTTCTAAAGTATTTGAGACATTATATCTATTTGTTTTTGCATGCATGTAGATTTCGAATGGAATCCTTTGTGATAGTATGTGCATTTCTCTCCTTTTCTTCCCTTTTCTCCTTTAGATCTAGAGGCATCGGTGAAGGATTTTGTGTACCCTTCCTTCTTCATATGTGCATGATATTTCTGCTTATATTTATCTTTAGATTTTTTATATTTGTGGCTTCCATCATGCACAGTGAGTGCATGTTCCCTTGGGCCTTTGATTGTACCCATGTTGATGAGCTTCGTTTGCTCTTGTGTCAAGGATTCGATAAAGTCCTCAAGAGAAGGTATCTTGCAGGTGGCTCCAGAGGAGAATCTGATAGTATGGAATGTA